>CAIGRN010080915.1:0-15205 GCA_903798345.1 Fraxinus anomala
AAAAATAAATTGCCAATGGAACCTCAATATCGAATGTTACATAGATGGCAGGCATACTTATCATTTTATAATTTTACTATTATTTATATAAAGGGAACTAATAATTATCTTGCAGATTTCCTCAGTAGGAATATAGAATTTAGTGATGGATAATATCAAACAATCTTTGATTGAAGCCAAAGAGCGAATGGACTTCCTTTTAGAAGAAGCTGATGATATAAAAATTGGAATTGAGCAGTTAGCAAAAACTCTTCAACATAATGTTAAATTAGTAGAAATCTCTACTTCTCATTCCATGTATACCAAAGAATTAAGTGAAATGTTTGATGATATCACTTCACAAATCGAATCATTAAATACCAAACAGGAAATATCAAAAATATAAACAGGTACACAGCATGGAAACAGCAGTAGACCTAGCAAAATCAAAAAAGATGGACCAAGTCCCCTGAAAATAACCATAAAAAATGATGATGAACATACAAGGGTTTTCAGAATCAGGATAGATGAAGATGATGACATCTCTTTATCAGCAAAAGAAGAAGAAGAAGAAGAATATAAGTCATTTGTCAAAATTGTTTATGAATTGGAAGAAAATGAGTCACGCTTCATATCTTCTGGTGACCATGTTTATCCAAGATTAATAATTACAAAAAATGCAGACCCTTTGATAGTTAAGATGGCAGCAGATTGTGAATTTT
Source organism: Fraxinus anomala (assembly GCA_903798345.1). Classification (NCBI taxonomy): domain Eukaryota; kingdom Viridiplantae; phylum Streptophyta; class Magnoliopsida; order Lamiales; family Oleaceae; genus Fraxinus; species Fraxinus anomala. The sequence goes on from CAIGRN010080915.1 coordinate 702, forward strand.
TAGATCTTATCTACCCAGGAAAGGATCTAAAAGAAATTGAAAAGTTTGATGATATATTTAAAACTGAAGTTTCCAAATTTGCCCAAGGATGGTCAATATATATATAATTTTACTCAATCAGTCCAGAAGTTGATGGAATGATGTTTTATCCTACACAACATATTATCACTATAGGATATGTTGGAAGAGATTTCCAGATTGAAGTTGGTCATAACAATAAAACATTACCAAGGATTACAAAGTCATGGATAAAATCATGAAGAGTTTTGAGAATAAAAGTGTTGTATAATATTGCCAAAAATTTATATGATAAAAAGTTCAAATGCCTATGTCAGTATGAAAGATGGACTCTTTTGACCAACAATAGAAGAGAAAAATCAACAATTTTAAAAAAATATATTAAAAAGTTTGATACTCATCAAATCAATGAAAACTCATCCACAATAGCTTGTCAATTGAGGGAATGCCCTACTTGCCCACAAAAATGAAGAGAAGATGTGATATAAAGAAGAAAGCTGTCAACAATAATAGAGCTGTGATTAAGCATTGACATAAATATGTGATATAAAGAAGAAAGTTGTCAATAATAATAGAGAGGCAGATGTGCCTTTGATGAAAAAATAGAAATTATTGATGCTATTGATGTAAGCAATGATGTAATGAGCTTAATAATTGTGTCTCGTGTAGATTTATAAATAGAGGCCTTCGGGTTAAATGAATTGAGCACTTAATCTGTGAGATAGCCAAACTCTTCTGTTTCTTCTTGTATCAATATGAAATAGATCAATAATATTCCAATTCTTTCATAACAATGTGAATTTCTAAACTTCTTTTCCCATAGATTCTTGAAAGATCTAATGGGAAATTTCTTTCTTACTTTAGCAATAAAGAGAGTTTTTCTTTAATCAAAGTCTAGAGATTTATTCCTTAGAAAAGATACGATGAGAGCAAGAAGCTGAAACCCGCAAAGATCCCGTGAAGGCAAGAGGCCGTTGAAGGGAGTGGTTTGCATATTCAAAGGTCGAATGTCACTTGGTTCTAAGAATAAAGATCCAAATCAAAACTAAGGTAAAACTATTATTTTTTGCTAAATTTAGAAAGATTTATCCTAATATCCTAGAGAATCGTAGTGATTATTTATCATGATGTTTGCATTATTATTTATGATATGATAGATAGGATGCCAGGATATACAATTAAAAGATTAGATAATCTATTAGAAAAATTTTTAGAAGAAATAAAAAATATTACTTCTCAACTAAAAAATATAAATATGTTATCCGAAGAATATAATAGACTCAAACGAAATATGAACAATATGTTACAGATTATTCTAATTTATTAGATCAGTTAATGGATTTATATATTGAAATTCAAAATAGGAGAAACACACGATAAAACTAGTTTTTAAAACATTCTAAAAGTGAGGATATATTTTGCAATATATAAGAATTCATATTATTAAGGGTAATATAGACTTTTTGATGGAAAAATTTAAAAAGCATAATTGACCGGGCCAAATACATAAATCTCCCTAATGCATCAGATTGGACATGATTTTTCACCTGACAAACTTAAAAAGTGGGGTTACTGCCACTTTGTCAGAAAGTGTGACAAATAAAGTGACATAATGAGTATTAGCAAGATGTAATTTGATGAAAAAGTGAGCACTCTCACCTCTCTTTTTTCAGGCAATCCAATTCCGCTGGTTTATCATTGGTATGCTCAAATTTTAGGAGGAAAATTTTATGAGAACAAGAATAATCCATGACCAAATTTCCACCTTTAGAGATAGAGTGTCTTTAAGGGGCTAGTAAGATGCTTAATTCAAAAAGATTCAAGATTTATTTATACTTAATTGTAGATTCAAGCTTTAAGCACAATGAAAAATGAAAAATGGCATGAGATTATCGTTGCCAACAATTTTTGTTTGATCTGGAGGTTTAAGCTCCTCGAATAAAAAAAAAAAGCTTGTTAATCCGGTCAATGATAATTAATTAGCTTGCCTTCGAAACCAACGCCTGGTGTGAGTACTAAATAGGCACTGTACAATGTAGAAGACATAGAATTTTTTATTTTTTATTTTTTCTCTCATAGTAATGTTCGATTCATCTTAACAAACATATATCTAAAGACGTGCATGCCAACACCATATCCCACAAGTGATTCCAATTCCTATGAAATCAATCTAACCACGTGCAATACATACGGACAGCATCCTCAATGCAACTGTGGATTGCATACAAAATTATGTTATATAAGCAAATTAGACGATTTTTAAAACAATCTCTCTCCAATGTAAGTTAATAGGAACCTGTGTGATTGTGAAAAAATATACAATGTCAGATTTAGAAGATCTGTTAGACAGAATGACGCATCAAAATTAATATTTTTTCCAAATTATACTTTCAAACTATATTTAAACGTGGCTTTGTTTTTATTTTAAGATTCAAAAAAAAAAAGATAAATAGCAATCCATAGCATATATTAGAGGCTAACTTTTTGCTTGAATGTTTATTTATCGAATATCGTGTAGATCAAAAATCTTTCAACTTTCATGTAAATAGCAATCCCTATAAAATATTGAAAATTCTCGAAAGTGATGTGTAGCAAGCGCCCATACTCGAGTGGAAGAGAAGAGATCACCAAATAGCACTTTCTAAATTACACATTAACTGGAAGCTTCTAAGTAGTGTTTTACCATGTCGCAATTTGAATTGGTTGTCAAAGTTTGTATTCCTATTCAATTCACTTATCCACAAATTTACCTTTTTTATATCTTAATTAATTTTGTATTCAACTGATTCCTTCATGAGTTGAGATCTGCTATTCAACTTGCTGTCCATCCAATGATTTTCTTTCACCGTCACTTGTGCTTAAAAATGAATGTAAAATAATGTGCCAATGAATCATTTGTGGACATCGAGTTGGAAAACCAATTTTGGGCGGCAAATATCAACTCTCCCTTCACACGTGCTCATAAAATTATACTATGAGACTTGTAGAAATATCAACTCCCCCTTCATATGTGCTCATAAAATTATACTATGTTTCACATTATTTAAGCAAGAAAATGAAAATTTGTAAAGAAATTGAAACGAACGCAAATTGCTCACGTAAAGAACCAGCATTTTCAAAATAAGAAAATACTAATATTAAATAAGAGAAAAACTAAAATAAATTCAATAATATTAAATAAGAGAGAGAAATTAAAATCTCGTCTCGTGTCCACACAGGCCAAAGTGTTGATTCTCATAACTTGGGTGGCCAATTTAATACGAAACAATAATTTTGTCGGTCTAAATGCTATATATATCTATCTGGTCAGCGATCACAACTCACAGCTCAATTCTTTTCCTGGGAATGGAGAAGGGCAATTTCGGTATAAAATAAGTCCTCAACGTGAAACCCACACGAAACGCAGATCCCATCTTCGTTTTGATCCCACTCACACATCCATAACTTACCAGTCTACTCCTCCGCATTGCCACCACCCCCAACCCTGTGAAAATGACTAAAGTACCATTCTTCCTCCTCATCCTCTTCATCGTCCTCCTCTACCCAACCTCCGCCGAGATCAAGAACCTCAAGATCACCTCCGACTCACGGCCGATGATCCTCTTTGAGCGATTCGGTTTCACACACACTGGCCAAGCCACGATTTCAGTATCCTCTGTTTCCGTCATTTCCTCTCTTTCCTCGCCGGAACCCTCTCGCCTTGGCTTCTTTCTTCTCTCGGAAGAATCCCTAATTCAAGTCCTCGTTGAACTCCAGCAAAACCCTTCTTTCTGCGTTCTTGATTCCAAGTACATCCACCTCCTCTTCAACTTCCAAGACCTCTCCCCGCCGCCCCAATCTTCCTTCAACCGCACTTACCCCATTACCTCCCCCAACGAATACTCACTTTTCTTTGCCAATTGTGCCCCTGAATCCGCCGTTTCCATGGACGTCCACACCGAGCTTTACAATCTTGACGGCCGTGGCCGTGTCAAGGATTTTCTTTCTGCTGGTCTAACTCAATTGCCCACATTGTATTCCTTCTTTTCGTTACTTTACTTTGCTTTCATTGCTTTCTGGGTTTACTTCTGTTTGCAGAACAAGAAATTAGTTCACCGAATCCATGCCCTCATGGGAGCTTTGGTGATTATTAAGGCCTTGAATTTGCTTAGTGCCGCAGAGGACAAGTATTATGTGAAAGTTACTGGCACCCCTCATGGTTGGGATGTGTTGTTTTACATATTTCAATTTATTAGGGTGGTGCTATTGTTTACGGTTATCGTTTTGATTGGTACCGGTTGGTCTTTCTTGAAGCCATTCTTGCAGGAGAAGGAGAAGAAGGTGTTGATGATTGTGATTCCGTTACAGGTGTTGGCAAATGTGGCCTCCATTGTGATTGGGGAGACAGGGCCATTTATCAAAGATTGGGTGACTTGGAATCAGTTGTTTCTGTTGGTGGATATTATATGTTGCTGTGCAATTATTTTCCCAATTGTATGGTCGATTAAGTCGTTGAAGGAGACCTCAAAGACTGATGGGAAGGCTGCAAGGAACTTGGCGAAATTGACCCTTTTTAGGCAGTTTTACATTGTAGTGATTGGATACTTGTACTTCACCAGGATTGTGGTGTTTGCGCTCAGGACTATTGCTGCCTACAAGTACCAGTGGGTGGCAAATGCAGCCGAGGAGTGTGCTAGTCTCTTGTTTTACGCTGTGATCTTTTACATGTTTAGGCCGGTTGAGAAGAATGAGTACTTTGTGCTTGATGATGAGGAGGAAGAGGCAGCAGAGATGGCTCTTCGAGAAGAAGAGTTTGAGCTTTGAAGTCTGAGATATAAATGGTACTCTTCCTTGCAATTATACTGGCCTTACATTTTTAAATTGCAAGTTATGTAATGAAGTAATACTAGATTTGCTAAAAAAAAGATTCAAATTTGTGTAACTTTTTGTCATTTCCATTTCCATTTCCATTAAAATTTCTATTCGATAATGGAAATGTATGTCATTTCACTTTCTCCCTTGTTTCTTTCGTTTTCCCAGAATTTCTAGTCTCTGAAGATCATTACTATTTCTGCAGGATATGTTGTTAAATGCATTTGTTCATTTATTTTTTAAACTGCTGATCGTTCAGTTTTGTTAGTAATTCTTGTTGCCTCAATTAGTCAGATGTGTGCCAAAAACGATTAAGAGTAGTTACTTCATAAGGCTATTGATGACATTTAGTAAGGGCATATAAACTGACATTATTGCAAATGTAATGACTTAGTACTTTGTAAACAATGTAAACAATATCTCTTTAGTACAAGAGATGATTATTTCTAATCTTAAGTCGCTGCCATATTGAACTCAGTTATGGGAATGGAATCCAATACCAATTAATTTTCTCACAAAAAATCCTGAAAATGCATCTACTAGTCGAATGTTCATATTCCGTCTTTATTTAGGGTCCGTTTGATTGGTTTAAGTTCCACGAAAAATGTCGCATTCGAAGAATTCAAATTCTACTTTGGTTGTTTGATACGAAAGTGGAAATGAAGTTCGAATTCCAAGGTACAACCACTTTAAGTTTGTTTTTTGCTAATTTCATAGAAAATGCATTCATATGGGGTACTTGGATTTTTATTTTCCAACTTAAATGGAATTGGAAAGTCTTTCCACCTTTGCCAATCAGACGGACTTTGATCTGAATATAACTGTGAAGACATCTTGATTACTACTGTTCATGCTTAAAAGGATTCATGGATCCAGATTATGATAGAAAAGTGATGTCAAAGGAACTCTTGTGTAGATAGTTCAATAAGCTAGGTTTCCTTGGTATTGTTAACACACTTTATTACACTAGACAATATAAGGTTGAATCACAATTCAGCTCAATAAAGCCTCATCCCATACTTCTCTGTGACAATCTATGATCATATGTGATTCCGCAGTAAAATTAGCCTCTCCTTTTCTTAATGCCTTTTTACAATTTAGATGATGAGATTTTATCTTCCTTGCGTTGTTTGTTTCATCGATTTTCTCTTCCACATTGATTGTTTTAGGTGCATTTCGCCATTTCCAAATAATATTTCTGTGGTGTTCCATGAGTTTATTATTATTTTTTATGGCGGAGGTGAAATATATCCAACAAAGTGGGCAGTGGATTGCGAAACCTTGGCTAAATTATTCATTAGGTACCGGAGATTTTGACTAGGAAAGCTTCTATGGCTGATAGATTTCCGGGCACATTATTGACGTCTACTATATTGGTATAAGGTGACTTCTTGATAATTTTAGGTCATGGAAGCATGCTTAGGTGTTAGTCCTCGATGTTGCCTATTATGGCCATATTTTAGTTGTTAATTAGTATCGCCTTGTTTTCTTCAAGTTTCTCTGTAAACCTGAGGATCGAATAGATGAAGAATTTAGTCTGTTGCATCTTTAGTTTTTCTCATTTTTGGGATAAGTTTATTGTGTTATGTTATCTGCTTATTTTAAGGAATCTACATGCTGATTTTAAGCTATGAAACTCAATTTATGCACGCACAAAGCTAGTCATGTTCGTAGATCACATAATTTATTTTAGTTGGCATGACGAGGGATTGAGAGAAGTAGGATGAAGTTGCTCCATTCATATTTTATGGCAATTACTTATTTTACATGGATTATTATTTATCTGCCAAGAATTTATTTATTTTCCCCTCTTCATTGAACCCAGATTGAATTTTTGGTATTTTATGCCCCATAAAAAGAAAGGGAAGAAGTGAATATGTTGTTTTGCTGTGTGTGAGTTGGTCGAAGGATTCCACTGCAGTGTCAACTGAAATGAATGATTTGTTGGAAAAACTGGATGTTTCTTAGTGTATCCATCTGACTTGAAAGTATTTTAAACACTGATTTCCCAATTTAGAGGTTATAATTTCTTCACCTCCATAGACGTATGTATGTACTCAAATGCCAAGAATTCCCTTTCATGATTGAAATAAAGAAAAACAGAATAGTAAACAAGGATCTACGTGGATGTGTGTGGGCGCAACAGCATCAAAAATCAATATGGGCACACTTCTGCAAAAAGTCGTTCAATGCTAGGTATCAAAGTTAAGGAAATAGTAGCCAAATAAGTGAAACCCGTTGTTGTGCCCTCGGCAACTCCACCTACAGTCCAAATATAGAACACAGTAAACAAAGTGGTGAGAAATCCATAACCCTTACGATCTAATGTAGTATTGTCTAAGATAGATCCCAAGGGGATGACCATAAAGCAGAAGGCACAAGTTTTCACAGTGATAGAAAATCCACAATTGTGCAATGCCCCCCAAGAATTCCCAAATTAATCATTCAAAAGAGAAGAAAAGATTCTCCTATTATGCTTTGACGTGTGTGATTGTGCAAAATAATGAACTCCCGGAATTCATAATCTCTGATAATTAGTGAATCTGGCTCGAAACTAGGATTTAAAAGCACCAGTACAACAGATTTTGCACATATAGACCCTTCCAAAAAAGAAAACAGTACTTTGGCAGGACTGCATCAGGGAATCCTCACAATCTCTCACCCGTAATAACTTTAGCAGGTGACCACGATTAAGCAATATCTAAGGATTGAAAGAGTTGAGGAAAAGATGTGCATAGCTGTTATACTCTGCCTGCCCATCACACATTGACACCTGGTTCTCTGATTTGTAATGTTGTTCTTGATAGGCTAGCTTCTAATTCATTTAACTCATCCATGTCGAGATCATCATCATCATCATCCTCATCCTCCTCATCCTCTGCGTTGTCATCACTATCAGGAATATCTTCAGCATCACGTGTAGTTGATGTGGAAGAATTTGGCCTATCCGTGGAATAATCTTTGTCGATCTGAAATATATGTTTATTCTCAAGCAAATGCTACTGAAACGATTCAAATATTAACAGCATAAAGGCATATAAAATTATGGGAAAAAAATTAGAAATTAAATGTGTCAACTTCCTCGACTGCCGGTCATAAAAACGAACCTTGTAAGAATTGCTTAAATGGCCTTTAAGGCAGTAGGTCATGCCAATAAAGAATAGAACACTGTTCTAAAACATACCTTTTCATTTTCAGTCATCACATACTATGTGGGAAGAAGCCGCAGAACAATCAAACATTGAAAGATTTTAATAAAGCCCACATAAGATTACTAACAAACCGTAATTTCCAGAAAAAACAAATAAGATATGTAATAGTGTTCTTTCTAACTTATCTTCACCCATGCCAGTAGGGCATGCCAAGTGTAGTTTCTCATTCTGACATAGATCCCAAGTACTCAATAAATACTCCTAAGAGTTGGTTGGAGGAAGAAGATTGTATCAGAAAAAGCACGAGGAAATTTAGAAATATTTCAAATGATGTGGGAGGAGGAGTTTTAAACCCCTTTTCTGACCCTTTAAAAGTAGAGAAAGCAAATGGTTTCCCTTCTCTCTGAGATTTCTTAAAAGGCATTCCATTCTACACTTCCACCTTGTTTTTCTTGTTAACAAAACTAAGCACCATCCATTTCCTCCTTCTGTCCCAACCCTCAAATAAAGGGAAAAAATCCTATCTTCCCTATTTTCTGTTGCAATCCCAACTGTTATCTTCTTTCTTTCATCCTGTTTTGGTAATAAAAATAACCATCTTGTATCCTCTATTTATTTCTATTCTTGAAGTTCTCTGCAAAATCTGCAGAATGCAAAAATCCCACAGATACCAACTGTACCCTATTTTGAAGTGATTGAAGTGTATGGATGGAATACAGTGCTTACCACGTGTTTTATCAATTTCAGTGTTGACAAGAGTCAGTAAGATATAAAACAGGAAAAAATAATAAAGGCAATGAAGGGATATGCAAGGGCTTTTCAGGGTGCATGCTAGGCACCAATGGCGATTCTTATGGCCAAATAGATATCATCTTTTCCGCCTCAACATACAGAACCAAGAGACCAGGCAAACAAATTTGAAAGCAACAGAGAATAAGCAGCAAAAGCATTAAAACATTGCAATCTAGTTTATCAACAACACGGGCAACAGAATACTTTCCCTTGCTACATGCCAAAGTTCGAGCCAAGGTTCCATGGCCTATCAGTGCTACATGGGCCAATGAAGCGGGCTATTGGTGCCCAAGCTAGCACTAAGGTCGAGCAGAGCCAGCGTCAGACCGAATACTGCTGGCCAACTTTGGGCATGAATTGCCATGTGCAGATTGTTCGATGTTTCAACCAACGGATTATAATGAGCAACATGCATATCTTAGACAAGATATAACATATGCATTCACTTAAACCTCACAGAGTAAACCAGGTGGTCCATTCAGAGGCGGAGAGGCAGTACAAAAAAAAAATTGTCTCCTGGCTTTGCCCGTGTCCATTGCACAAAAGTTTTTAAAATTTATATACAGGTATCATAAAAGTGTAAGACATCTATGAGGAGCTATGATGCTCGGACTCGAGTACGGATACGTATTGAAATGTCGTATATTTTATTTTCTAAAATGTAGGATATGAAAACATGGCTAAAAAGAGTCCAAATTTCTGACACGAATCCGTGAATACATCTTTCAAACTTCAAATTTTTTTCCAAAAAATTCAAAAGTTAAATTATAATTAAGTAACAAATTGTTAAAATATTTCTGTGTCCAACTAGAAATTTATAATAAAATAATAAGTTATTGTATAAATATATACTTTCGAAATTTAATATTAAGTTTTGAGTTTTTTTCTAACATATTTTTAATTGTCTTTTAATAATTATTTCATTAAATAAAAAATAAATGAGTCAAACAAAGTCATAAATCATGGGTCTACGTGGATAGAAATAAGTTCATGTTTGAAACCCATTTTTTTTTCATTCTATTTCTTATTTTTCATTTCAACCACACATTCTATCAATAAAATAATATTACACATAAACCAAAAATTCTCCTTACATTTTAACCACACAACCTTCCATCAATCACTATTCCAAAAAATTTTTTATACCCAAAATGGGTGTCAAACATAGGCTAAAAGTCCAATAAAAAACCTAGAAGCCCAATTATTAACCTAGAAGGTCTTGCATCCACTCTCTCTCTTCCTTCACTCTGCTCTGACGGTTACGTCTTCTGCAATCACGGCCGGACCTCTTCCCTTTCCTCCGAAGAGAAGGAACAGAACAGAAGAAAAGGGAAAGAAAAAAAAAAGAATTAAGGAAAAAACCTAGCCGCCGGCTTTCTTCATCTTGTTGTATCCGGTTGAAAAGTGTCGTGTCCGCCCCCATATTTCATACCCGTACCCCAGTCGTGTCGTGTCGACACGGGTACTTTGACCGGAATGGAGAGTCCGAGCATCACGGATGATGAGGATACCCTAGATCTAAATGGATCACGTTAAGAGTATTTAATCTTTGGAATACTAACTAATGATAACTCCATCGACCGTGATAAAACATAATACTATGCGCTGACATCTTCCACATTTCTCTTTCTCCTGCCACCTAATAATTTGACATTTTTAAATGGACCAACACAACCTAAGGTTGCAGGAAGCCAGGAACATTACATAGCTTAAGCTAACAAATGGGACAAAAAAATTCTTGATCTGTTGACAAAAAATTGTGTTTGATTATGTTATTAGTTAACCTCAATGAAGAGCAGCACCTAAAGTGGATCAGCTGTACATATTCCTAGAGGTTGACATCAATGGAACTTCTAATGTTGATTTTAATCAATTTATACATCTGTCACCGACTGTCAAGCATCCAGGATGAGAACCTATGGCTACTCAGCTCCTTCATAATGGTGGGTAGGGGCTCTAGGTTTTCTAAGCTGGCCACTTTGAAGTGTGATCATACTTAAATTAAGCTCCCTTAAATCTCGTCTTATATTCTCTCCTTCCTCAGAACCACCCCCTCCCAAAAAAATAAATAAATAAAATCATGTGGAAACCAAAAAAAAAAAAAAAAGATTAAAATTTTTAACTTTAGCTCCTAATTGCAGCATTTGACAAAACATAACAGTGCAAACAGAAAAAATTGTGACCTTTTGTTGAGCATCTAATTCTTCTTCTCTTTGGTATTTGTCATAGGCCTCATCATCATCGACAAACAAGCTGGCGTCTGACAAGAACAGTTCACGGCCACTGGGATAGGAATCAAACACGAAGTGATTGCTTAATGCAAATCAAGGCACATGAGCAAAATTAGCAGAACATGGATACAGGTACATGTTCCAGAAGAGACATGTAACTGTGTGAGCAGAGAATGGATACCTCATACGGTCATTCTTAGCTCTCTCTGCCCTCAATGCAGCCAAGCCAGCTTCTTTCTCTTCCACCTTCTTCTTCTTCCATTGCATGAATAACTCCGGAGTCATAGGCGTTGTAGTAGCAACCTTTGCACGCTGGAAACAGAAAATTAACTCTGTCAGCACGATAAATTTACAGTTTTGAGGAGCAGAAGAGAATGACAGCTGTAGAAGTAATTCATGACATTGAAAGTCGTCACTATTTTCCCAAAAAACCTGATTTTCAATCTCTTCCTCTATGGTTATCTTTTCAGTTTCCTCCTCTATCAGAGCCTTCATCTGAGATTTTATAATATATCCAGGAGGAAGTGCATGCCTGTAGTGGCAGTCTTTACCACCATTTGGGCATACCCAAAACCAACCATACTGCTTCTTCTCTACTGCTTCCAAAAAATATTTACATACCTGCCAATAGAACCAAAATATGAGAGAACTTTAGCAGAATTGGTGTTTTGACTATGAAACCATGATATACAGATAACTTATGATAAGGAAGGAGAATTAAGTATGACTAAGCCCATGTTTGAAAGAGCTTATAATTGATTATAAGCTGGTCAAACTCTATTTTCATCTATACATTTCGTAGGAACCACAACCTTAACCTATTTTTAACCACACATTCATTGGGAATTGATACTTATAATCAATTATAGCTTTGACAAACATGGGCTTATGGAAATTTGAGGGGTAGAGAGAGAATGAGGGAAGGCAACGTGATGAACAGTTGATGGCTTGATGCCACCAAGAACTAAAAGAAAATTAGGTTGGAATTCATGCTTTCCCACTACATTCACAATTTATACAAGATCAACCAGATTCCGGACTTGTTTGCAACAATTTACATTATTAGGCATGATTTACATTCCCTGAACTTAAACTATATTGCGTCGCGTGTATGAAAAAGAAATCTTGCCTTCAAAGATGAGAAACGCTAGACCCTGGAAAACTGTTCCTGCTTAAACATGGCCAGCCACTTCTACATTTTTCCAGTTGATAAAAGTTTATGTTAGGTAAAGCTTTTTCAAGCTTAGAAGCAGATCAAACATTCTCTTTTATCCACACATCTGATAGGACCTACAACTTGTTATCCACACATTAAGTAGGACCTACATCTTATCATTTACAAAAAGCTTTACCTACACACACTTAATGACAACAATTTTTTGTCTTAATAACCATTAAAATTAATTTTAATTGGTATCTTAGAGATTTTAAAACATCTGTTACGTGTAATGTAATACTTACTGTTGTTACATGTGATGAAACTTCTTAGCTTCTTGCCATCTGAACTATAGAATAGAAATAAAGCTGTTTTTATGCTTCATACGTGCTAGTTTGCACATTATGCCGAAATTTTGCCTATTGAATAAGGAGAAAAAATTGATAGATTTTCTTTTGCATTTACCACATTCAGCATGCATGTATGCTCAACCTAAATTTTATACCAGTAACAAGAAAATCCAGATTGGCAATATGACATGACTATATCATTTTATATTATTTTTATTCCGTGCAATGATGAAATTTGCTTCATTTTTAATCTTGAAAAACTCAATAGAAAGAACGGGAAAAAAAAAAAATCAGAAAATTTCAGCCTGCAGCATTTGGTGGTTTGAGAAATGCACTTTCCACAAATATCTGAATCTATTGATCCATCACATGCTACTTTAGGTGATGTATAGGTCCATCTTTCAAAACGAATGTATATGCTACAAAGACTCCGGCTATTTCAGATTATTTCTGGCTGCTCATGCTACATCTTTTACCATGTCTATGCAAAATATCTGTCAACCATGTTAACAACTCTATATTGGAGTTTGGCAGATCCCAAGAGATTAATTACCATAAAGACACTTGAAAATTGAAAATAATAATAATAATTAACAGAGAATAGTAAAATAGCAACAAAATAGAACACTAGCACTCATGCCAAAGACTGTAAATGTGAAATTTAAAAAGTGAATTGGATAATGAAAACTTACTATATCAGTAGGCTTATTCTTGTTGTACTCATTGCTCTTGGACGCAACAACCTTCTCCAGTGTCTCCAGATCCCAGTCCTCCATTGTTCCTTGTCCTTTTGAAGCAAAGCAACAAACACGCAAAATAGAGTCAAAATTAGAACGGAAAATCATAACTAACAGATAAGAAACACGGGATAACTAAAGTAGGACTTCTGCATACTGACCTTCATCGCGCTTATCACTATAGACATCAATCTTCTCTCCTTTCCTCTGGACACTCAAATCATGTGAGAACTTGCACTTAAAACCCTTAGCACACTGTCCCACCTTGTAAAACTCACACACTATCGACTTTGGATCAACTCCTGAATACATCAAACCATTATATCTTAATAAATTTAGTTATGTAACATCATAATCACAGAATGAACAAGCACAATATACCCACAACATTACCAATTCTATATTTCTATTAAAAAGGAGTTTCCAACTTGCCCACAAAAAAATTTAACAAATACCAAATGCACCAGAAAAACTAGAATAAGCAAAAAGAGCTATAGACGAGCATTCAATACTCAATAATGTTTGGACACATGAAGCGCCATGTCAACTTCAGAAAAACATATTTGAGCTTATACTATACATCAACAAAATATATTTCTTAAATACTTATTAAAAGTAAGTCAGAGAAATCACCAACGGGGACTTTGGGCTGACTGACAGCAACTTTAAATAAATTCATTTAGCTCCTTTTCTTTTGCCTTCTCTTCCTCTTTCTTCTTCTGTTATTTTCCAGAAAATGCTATAACCCGATTAATAATCACTCAATACTCAATGACTAACCATATAAAATGCATGTCTGTGAGTGCTATGAATTTGGGTTGAGGTAAAACCTTGGCATTGATTTTGTTAGGGTCAGGTTTGGGCTGGACTGATTGTTGGAGGGAGTGGACGTATTTCTGGACATTCTTGGACTTGTTCTTGTTCTTCAATCCGAATGTCTTGTCCTCTACTACCTTCTGCTTCTTTGCCAAATCCACTTTAGATTGCTGTTTTGGAGGCATTTTCACTCTCGTCTTTTCTTGAGAAATAAATCTCTAACCAGACAATCGATTGAAGAACAAATGTTGGATAAAGATTTTGAATTTAATCGATATAATAATCTGCGGCGGCGGCGGCGGCGGAGGCGGAGGCGATCTGTGTCGGTGAGTGGCGTGGCGGGTTAGGTTTGGCTTGGCTGTGGCAATACGGAATGCTTAGGCCCTGTTCTCTTTGTCGTT
>CAIGRN010080919.1:0-13661 GCA_903798345.1 Fraxinus anomala
ACGTTGTCTACAGTTGTACTAGGGGCACTCCAACCATTCACCACACTCAACCAAAATCCATTCATCCATAGAATTTAAGAACGCTCTCATCCTAAATTTCCAATAGACAAGTTAGTGCAATCAAAGTAAGGCGGGACGGACAATGTACTACGCATCTAGATAAATTAAGGCCAGGAATCAAAATTAGGCTCTAATACCAATTGAAATTTCGCGGTTTACTAACTACGTTTGACCTTACGTGCGGAATTAATCTATTAAAAGTAACAAGTCACTTTTTTAATAGATTCTAGATGATTAAGCATACAATTCAATTATCCTATGTTTGAATAGCACAGTTGGTAATATGGAAAGCAATAAATAATGAACACCGATATGATGACGAAGAAATCCAACTGGGTAAAAATTCTGGGATCAAGCCAGTTACCTCTATTATAGAAAATGTGAGTTACAGTTCGTTTTTAGCCTAGCAACTTCTACTAGTTCCCACCATTGTAATTCCTGTAATCTCCAATATCTGGACGGCGGAGAAATCCAACTGGGTAAAAACTCCGGGACCAAGCTAGTTACCTTCACTATAGACAACATGAGTTACAGTTTGTTTCTAGCTTAGCACTTCAACTAGTTTCCGCTGTTATAATTCCTGTAATCTCCAAGATCTGCTGTTCCTCCAGACTCACGATCTACTGTCTAACCAACCTGATAGATCTCCTGATCTACCTCCTGTAGCTTCCAAGATCTGCTACAGACTCACAATCTTCTGCAATTTTCTCTTTCAAGTGGATACCCAGGAATCATCTATTTCGGTTCTTCTTCCTGCGCTTGTAGTCCAACCTGATACTTCTAAAGTCCAACTGAGAAAGTACATTCCTAAGGATATTTAGGAAGTAGGTGTTTTGGATTCTTGAATCATATGTTTGCCCAAAAGTTGATTGCTGGATCTCAAGAATAATGTGGATGAATCAATCGATGAATTATGTTTTTTGGATCTCTCTAATAATGTGAAAGTTTTTTCAATTGAAGCACAATGAAGCAACTACCAATTTTCGTGCTATGGCTTGGATATTTATATGAAAGGGTGATTGGGTTGAATGGGCTGAAAAAATATGTTTGAAAAGGGAAATTAGGGTTTTTCGGATCGACCTGTCGTTTGAGTGTTAAGCTAGCGATAGGTGAGCGATACACTGTCGCTCGAGCGAGAGCTCAGCGACAGACGGGCAACAGACATTCCATTTTTGTCGCTAGAGCAGTGTCGAGGCGATAGGTTAGCGAAAATGCGGCGCCGTGTTTCTCCTCTTTTCATGCTCAAACTCTAGACTTCATAACTCAACTTATACAAATTGTACCCTACGTCCTTGACATTTACAACACATTACTAATTAGTTCGTTTGTCTACATAATCACTAATACTAAAAACCTAACACAAGATACAACTGCAAATTCCACAACCAAAGCCGAATGTGTAGTTGCTTCACCTTTCGATTTTAAGTACGTGTTATGATTTACAAATTCATATTCTGCACTGTTTTGATTTTCAATTTTAAGAACGTGTTTGGCTCTCTAATCTAACACGAGATGAAATGGGATAGAGAATAATAATCCCACAATTACAGAATAACAAACTATTCCATTATCAACGCAATCTGACCATGAAATCAAGGCACAAAAATGATTCACTTGATCTAGGGTTTTGCCCGGGCGTGTTTATGGTTCGCTTTGGTGACTGATACAAGCAATTGAAAATATAAAATAAATGTGAATTGCGCGAAATATAAATAATAAAAATACGATAGAACAAACTTTAAAGTCGAGGTCACTTGAGCAATAAACGCAACTAGTCCAAGGTCCTCTTTGCCTTAAAGGTCTAGGCTTTGTCGCTAAGGCCAAGTAAGAACCTCTCCTAAGGCAATATATAGCCCCAAATTGATAAAGGAGAAGGTAAAAGGTTTAAGAAAAAAATCCCAAAAGTTAGAAAAAGATCATGCATGCTAAAACTAGCCATTTCATTTTATTTTTATGTTTATGGAAAGAAAAAAATAAATAAATAAATAAATTAGCTGAGAAAACATTATGTAAAGTTGGACGTCTTGAGGATTTCATAATTTTCGTTACAAAAAAGAAAAGAGAAAAAAAAAAAGAAAAAGAAAAAGAAAAGGTGGCTTAGTTTTGATATTGACCTTCACATTTCTCTATGTGGCACATACTTATTAATTTTGAATAATAGAAGCTAGTAAGTGGATTTTGTTGGAGTTAACAAGTACTTTCACTTTTCTTTTTGTCGATAATTCCGTTTTTGGTGAAAGTTTATTTAATATTCAATTTCTTTAATCAACAAGTTCTTTTTACTTCTCTTTTTGTCGGTATTTCCATTTTAGATGATAATGGAATCCAATTTTTATAGTTGCAAGTTGGCATGACGTACAAATGAAGCTTAAAAGGCGTTCTCCCTTCTTAATTTCTTTCACAAGTCCTTTTCTATGATGTGGGAAAAGGTATTTTTTGCCTCTTCATTGAGTGTGATGCTAACAGTCAGAATATTAAATGAAAATTAAATATCACCGAACCTTAAGGTTAGTTGCCAAAGAGGCCACTCGACCAGTCAAGAAGAAGGCTGGTTGACTTCGATCAGTATGAGAAGGGGACTGGCTGAGTCGACTAGCCATATCGACCACAAAAGGGGGACTAGTCTACATCAACCAAACCCCCATGGGTTCCTCTAAGAAAGTCGATCACCTAACTGGCAGCCTTAAATGCTGCTCACATTGGAATAAATAAAGATTCACGACTTTTAGATTTTTTATTTTTATCCCTACATTATCATAATTACTGATGTTGATGAAGAGAAAATATAAGAAAGAGTTTCCTATCCCTATTGTCTCCTCGTCGGAATAATGTTGTATGATTCTTTTGGATAATTTGAGGACCAACAAATAGGAAGATTTATGATGTTTTGTAACAGTAAAATTGTTACAGATTAGCTCGAGAACTTTTCCTTTTTCAAATGGCGAACATCATGAATTGGTACTTTTTATTTTCATTTCAGATTTGGCAATTTGAGAGGGTGGGTGGGATTAAATTCGTGGATATAAATGGATTACAAGATAGTTATGGCACAATCTCATTTAAATGAAAAAAAAAAAAATCAATAATTTCAATGCTCCCTAAAATTATCATAGAAAACGCTGTGAAATTAATAAAATATCACCATTTTCTCTACAACAACCTTTCTGTCTCTCTAATTACGTTATTTTCTCATGCTAATCTCAGTAAGAGCTGTATTATTCACATCTTACGTGCTCTTTGTATATTCTTATGATAAGGTTTCACGATTGTGATGGGATTTTATTTATTTTTTGTAGTTTTTTGTAACGAAAATATTCTTTAGCTTGAAATCATCACTAGTGCACGATTCGTTAACAAGTAGTAAAATAGATTTTGAGTCCAAGTATATCTACATAAATTGTATTGGTTCAAATTCAAATAAACTAACCCTTAGCCGAAACAATGAAAGACTTGTGAATTTTTTTATAATTAACTTGTGATTTAATAGTCTAATTATGAATGCAAAACCCAATCAACTAAAATCAATGCAAAGATGTGATTAATCCAATTTGATGAATAATATAATGATAAAAGGCGTACTAGAATCTCGAATCTCCTTGTATTAATCTCCTTTGACCCTAACCTTACAATTTGACAATACGATTCAATTATAAGAACAATATTTCTATGTCGGATGCGAACATACAAGAATGTATTAAAAATTTATGAATACTTAAACACTATCGGACTCTACGACAATTAACATTATGTTTAACTTATTTTCAATACTTCAAAGGTAAAACAAGTCACAAAACTCATACAACCATTGTGCATATAATTGCAGAGAAGAATAAACCCATGAAAATCGTTCAAGAATTGAAAATGAATTTTGAATGCTAAAATAAAATAAAATCAGGAGTCAAAAGTTCATGATACAAGTATTATCGTGATCCTAACACTAAAATCGTTTAATTACTCATAATGTCGAAATGAAATAAATAAAAATGGAAAGACGTCAACGATAAATTGACGGAACATAATTAATTCTCAAATTTCTTGTACAATTATTGATGAGTAGTTGCACGAAAATTTGGAATTAATTTTTCTTCCCTACGCGGGTGCCGTCTTCCGTCTCTACCGTGTCATCTTTCCAATTTTCTGCCTCTCTCTCCCTCTCTCTCTCTCTCTCTCTCTCTCTCTCTTTTCTGCTGCTGTGTGTTTTTCAATCAACCACCAAGTTTTGTTGTCCATTGGGAGTCTAATTGGTTTTGACTTTCATTCCTTTTTCAATTGCATTGAGGCCAAATTTCTTTTTCACCCAATATCTTTCCTGCTTCTGCCGCCACATGAGACTCCAGTTTATTTTGAAGTTCACTTTAATTGCAAGTCCAAGGCCCAAGTAAAATTATATTTTCACCAAGGCCTTAATTTTTCCAATTAATGCAATTTAATCCTTATTCTTTTTCAATTGTTTAAAAACGGGTCCAACACTGAAACAAACAAAAATTAACCTAAGTTAATTAGAATTCAATACATTGGCGAAATAAAAGCTTAGTAACATGGCCTAAATAAGTGCACAAATGCACTTATCAATTTTATATGTGAACCTTCATTAGACTAATCCAAACAGAAGACTATATATTCAACATCGTTTAGTTGTGCAACTCGTTGGTGTATGGACAACTAGATCCAACATATTATGCCCCTATTTGATGGCCATTATTGAAAAATAAAATGATATTTTGAGTGGTGATTTTTTGAATAATGCGTGGTTAAAAAGTAGGAAAAAATTTCGAGTTTACATGTAAAATATTTTATTGAGTGAATATGTGATTGATAATGAATATGAGAATTAAAGAATTTTATTTTATAGAACTATATATCTTTAGAGTAAAATATGGTTAAACATTTTACTATGTTCTATTGGGATATTTGTCTAATAGAATTAGGACGTTAGTATTATCATTGACATTTTATTTTGATGGGAAATAAATATTGGTTATTTATTTATGTTACTTTGATCTAAATATTTATTACATTCACAATTATGAGTCGTGATAATGTGAGTTATGTGTTTGCATAGAGAAGCGCATATAGATATGTTGGATGGATATGGTGTATGGAGTGACAAACAAATGTCAGTCAAATCTATATCAAACTTCTACTGAAATTTTGGCAGAGTAACGGCAATAAAATTTCAAATGAATAACTCCAAATGGATTCAAAGTCGAAGCAAGTGTTGAACACTTTCTCCTTAAGTTGAATTTGTCCCGCAGCAGTGCAACAATTTATGGCAATCAACTCCCAAGTTATAACGACTTCTTCTTGGGTGAGTAGCACTTCAACACACAAGAACAACGAACTAGAATTTGGTTTACGTATCCCTTAATACAAAAATGAAGAAAACTGGAATTTTATGCAATATATATGCAAAATTTGGTTATGCTATGATTGCATATCATTGGTGTGTCGAAAAGGACGTCCCAAGGGTCCTATTTATAAAGTATGACGGGTTGTAGACGAAGTGTTGCGAGCCAAAATTTGTAACCTTACGAATAGAAGTAACTCTTGTTGTCGCTAGCCTCTCGCTGATTTCTGGCTTGAGTGATAAAAATAGAATCACTGTCGCCTGCCTATCGCTAGGCATCGCTCGAGCAACTGCTTCCTCGCTTGAGCGACACTCGAGCGATAGGCGAGCGACGGAGATAGTCATTTTTTCAACCATTTTTTCCTCTATTTTTCTTCCAACTTTTGACCACAATTTCTCATTCATCCGGAATTGGTTTCAAGATTCCAAATATATTATGACGATCTACTCAACAAGCAGAACAAGTTGATCTATTTACATTTGTAATTTGACCATCGGATCAAATCCGAATATTTGCTCAAAGTTGACTCTTCAAAGTTATACTTAACCAATTTTTTGATTTCTTTAAACCAATTTCAATAATCCCCCCACATGAAAGAAAATTTCTCGATATGAGCAACATAATGCAAATGAGATGTAGACTCTAACAAAGGAGTACATGCGACAAGTTGTAGCTTCAAGATAGGTGGCTTGTGGCTTTGAACCTTCTTTAGTTGAATACAATTGAATTTACTAAGCTAATTGGTGAACGCGATGTCTTGAACCATTCTGTCGTTCATATAAATTAAAACAACTGTACCAACACCACAACTTATCTAACCATTTCGTTTCTCCTGGTTGTGTTCATTTTGGCCATGAACAACTCTTGGTTTCATAAGTATTTTAAGAGAATTAAGCCTCAAATTCTCATAGAAGCGGCCCCACTTCACACTGTATAGGTGATCTCCTATAGTATAATACATCTCTTATCTTCTTGCAAGATAAAAGAATCATTAAAAGTATACATTTATTCTTGAACACATTCTATTCCAGCACTTTTTTGAAGGAATGAGAGTAAGTGCTTTACACTGAATCTTTCATAACTTAGTTATCTCATTGAACCAAGATCTTGGGATCTCCAATTTACAATATTGGATTTTTGTTATGTTGATTCTATTCGATAGGCTTTAGGCCCATTCCCCTAAAAAGATGGTATACTTGATTTTCGTTAATCCTTTCGTCAAATGATCCGCTATGTTTTCTTTTGATTTAAGATAGTTAATCGAGATTATACCATTCGATATCAATTGTTTAATGGTATTATGTCTCCGACGAATATGTTGAAATTTACCATTATGCATACTATTTTGTGCCCCTGCAATAACCGATTGATTATCACAATATAAGGTACCATTTTTCCCAACATGGAATATCCTAGAGAAAATTACGAAGCCAATCCACTTCTTCTCCGGTTTTATCTAAAGCAATTTCTATCGTTGATCGAGCTAAACAAGTTTGCTTAGACGATTTTCAAGACACAGCTCCGCCTCCAATAGTAAACTCATAACTACTTATAGACTTTGAATAATTTGTGTCAGATATCCAATTTGCATCGGTATATCCTTCTAACACTGCAAGATATATTGAGTAATGTAATCCATAACTGACCGTGCGTCTTAAGTATTTAAGAGCTCGATCTAATGCTTTATAATGGTCATAACTTGGATTATTCGTAAATCTATATCACGACGCTTGCAGTTGGTGATATACATCAAGCGGTCTATAACACATGAATATTCTAATTGAGATACGGGATAACTATTTTTGGCTAAGTATAAACTTAAGTCAACTGGTGTTTTAACTGGTTTATCGTCATATCCCTTAAACTTTTTAAGTATAGTCTAAATATAGTATGATTGAGATAATGACAGACCATCGAATATTTTAGAGATTTTAATCACTAATATCACGTTAGCTATTTTAATATTTTTCATGTCAAAATGTTTTATCAACATTTTATTGGTTGAAGTAATAATGTTCGAATTATTCTCCATGATTAGAATATCATCAACGTATAGACATACAATCACGTATCCGTTATGTGTGATTTTGATATAGACACATTTGCCACATTCATTGATTTTGAAATCATTTGACAACATAGTTTTGTCAAATTTTTCATACCATTATTTTGGTGCTTAAAATAATTCATATAACGATTTTACAAGTTTAAACACATTCTTTTCATTTCCAGGAACAACAAACCCTTCAAGTTGTTCCATACAAATTTCTTCTTTTTATTCACTATTCAGAAATGCATTTTAAGGTTATGCAATGCAGCGATAGCAATCAACACACGTATAGACGTGATCCTTGTAACGGGTGAATAGGTATCGAAGAAATGTAGTCAATCCTTTCGTTTATACCCTTTGGCTACGAATCTAACCTTATGCTTGTCTATTGATCCATTCAATTTCAATTTCCTTTTGAAGATCCATTTGCAACTTAAAGCTTTGTTCCCTGGAGGAAGCTCAACTAATTCCCAAGTATGATTGTTCATGATGGATTCAATTTTATTATTAACAACTTATTTCCAAAAAGGAAGTTCAGGTGTAGACATTGCTTATTTCCAACTACAACTACTAGATATTGAACATCAATCACAATATCAATTCAGTCAAATTAAATTTTAGAGGCAATTTGTAAGACATCTCTTCACATGTATTATTCATCTCACACTCCTACCAAAGTCCTAGCCTTAAAAAATATTCATATACTTAGGGACTATTTTTGCACTTCGTCCCACAAGGTAGGTCGTGTGGCAGCCATCTAAGAGATAGTAAAAAGCCCTCAAAGCCCACACTCTATTTTACTTTGCCTACCTAGCCTAATCAAGGCAATCAAGATGGGAGGCCAAAGTGGATTAAGTACCTCATTCGAAGGGAAAAGTTAGAGTTCGAACATCCATGTCATAAGCAAGATGCCACGAGTTGTTACAACAAAATTCCAAAGCAATGAGCCTTTATTTCACAATGAATCTTTTGTAACATCGCTCCAACCATTTTTCATATCATCACTCTAACATAAAAAAGTTTTCTACATCTGATTGATTTGACAACTTTAAATAAACTTTTCAATTTACTTTTTAAGTAGCATGCCTAGGACATAGAGTTGTCACTTTTCAATTCATTTAAGGTCGTCTCTAACCTTGGACTGCTGGATGTGATTCTTGAATCCTATGATGTCAACTCGTGAGCCATTAAGATGAGACCATGACATCTAATGGGTATCACATATTTTCTTTTATTATAAAAGCTCAAACTTGGTTTCATCCAAACGTAATATAATTTTATACTTTCAACAATAAGGTTGCTTGGTGATAAGGATTTCAAAGATATTCTTTGGGGTTGTTTATGATTATTTTGATAATCAATTATGCTTTTTAGCTGAATATTTTTTTAGGAAACTTGGTATTGGATGAGAATGGATAAAAATGAACAAAAATTTATCAAAAATGAAGTTGATGAGATCTAATATTCAAGGAACAAGATATCAATTTTAGAAGTTGAAGACTTGCAGTGCAAATAAAGGACATGAGACAAACAATTAAAAGAAATTGAGGACCAAACTAACAAAATAGTAAACATTCAAGTTGTTGCAATTGCAACAACGAAAGAAGGTGCAATTGCAATATAGGTATTTGCAGCGATAGTCCCCAATTTTCAAAAACTATACGATTGTAGTCCCTATACTTGTAAGATCTCATAGCCAAAGTCCAGGTGTCAAGGACCACAGCTTTACTTAACTCCTTAACCCAATTTCAGTTGCAGTTTGTCCAACTTCGACCGCACATTCTAAATATTAGTTTAGTTTAAGTTGTAATTTCCTTTTCATTGTAATAGTTTATTTAAGTTGTAAATAGTCCCGTTATTTGTAAACATTTAGTATGATTCCTCGTCATTTAAACGTCTACTCCTATTACTTAAATTTTTGTTCCGTAAGCTATTATAGGGGTATTAGTCATTCAAAAAAAATTCAAACTTATTGGTGTTCACCCCTTGCACCAGCCATTGTAATTTTTTTGCTTTCATCAATTGTAATTTTCGACTTTCATCAATCAATGATCAATTTACTTTCAATGCATCTAAATTCTTTGTTGCAAGATTTTCACAAATTGTAATAAAATTTTCTTTCGTCTCAAAACGATCGAGAAAATGCGAAAGGTAGTCTAGCGGAGCAAACTACAGCCCCCACGATATCCCTTTTGTGCCAAAAGAAAGACACCCAATGAAAGTTGGTATCAGAGCCACAACCACGACCCTCGATAATAAAGCTATGGATCTAATTACATCAAACATCATATAAGTCATAGATTATCAAAAGAAGAATACGAAACAGCACGTGGATGCGTTTGATGCGACAACTACTAGGTTGTCCTATGCCGTGGAGGGCCTTACGGAAAAAGTCGAGGTGGCTGAGATAGAAATTCGTGAATTACACATCCAACTGAATGAAAGCCGAAGGTCTTACACAGGAATGGCTGACATGTAGGATGAAATGGAAGCATTGAGAGCTCAATTACGAGTACTTCAACGTGCGGTTGGCAATTGGCAAGTCCTCACACAGGAGTATTTTCTCAGGCTCAGAATTTCGGAGCTGTGTACCTATGGAGGGACACGCGATGTAAAAGAAGTCGAGAACTTCTCACGGTAAATATGCTGAAATTCAGGCCAATAGGGTTAGAATAGATTCTTGGGATCTTCTCAAGGAAGCGATCAGATCGTAGTTTTTCCTAGAAAATGTAGAATATCAGGCACGACAGGCACTACGAGAACTGAAACATACAAGCTCCAACAAGGAGTATGTAAAAGTCTTTTCAAGACATATGCTGAATATTCGAGATATGTCGGAAAATGATAAGCTCTTCACCTTCATGGAAGGGTTGAAACTGTGGACACACACTGAACTTCAAAGATAGAAGGTTACTGATTTGAGCGCGGCCATGGGAGCCATCGAATGTTTAAGTGACTATCAACTGGATTCAAGAAAATATCACCCTTCAGGGAATAGTCAAGCTATTGGAGGTGGAAGCAGACCTTATAGACCCAGCTCGAACTCAAATGAAGGAGAGCATTACTCTCATAATAAGGGAGGAGCCTATCAAGGCACCTGCCAGAGTAACCTTCAGGGAAATTATCAAAACAAACGTCAAGGAAATTATAACGATAGCTGCAAAAACAATTGGAACAAAGGAAAAGCAACAGAGGGCAGATCTAATGCCAATCCTAAATTGATGTGCTTTTTATGTGAATGATCTCATCGGGTGTCGAAGTACCCTCAGAAACGGATGGTGAATACATATTTTCAACTAGCAAGTATTGGAATGAGTTCAAAGCAAGATGTCCCACAAGCTAGTTGTCACGATGAAACCAACTTCGAAGAGGATGAGGATGTAGTTGGTGCATTCTCACATCGGTGCAATATACTATCCATCCTGGCTACTGAAAATGATGATGTTCCTTCGAAAAAGGTAATGATGGAAGAATTGAAGGCTCGTATTTGTAGGACCAAAGGCCTAATGTAGATACTAGTGCTACCCACAACTACCTTGCAAATACCAAAGTGGAGCNCTACCCATAACTACCTCGCAAGTTCCGAAGTGCAGCGACTCGAACTTGTTCTTGAAAGAGGTAAGGGGAAGGTCAAAGCAATCAACTCCGCTGCTCAACCAATAGCTGGAGTAGCGAAATCTGTGTAAATCAAAGCGGGTCCTTTCAAGGAAAGGATAAATTTATCTGCAGTTCAGATGGATGACTTCGAGCTTATTCTGGGATTAGAATTTCTTCAAGATACTAAGATAGGAGTGTTTCCATATTCCGATTTGTTAATGATCATAGGTAGTAAACCGTGTGTTATCACTACACAAGTTGGGAAGATGGGCGAGAAGAGTATCTCGACCATGCAATTTGGTAAGGGTTTGAAAAGAATTGAACCATCATTTTGTGCACTCTTCGATTAGAAGAGATCGAAGAGGTAACTGGCCCTATTTCAAAACCTGTAAAATAGCTTATTCAGGAATTTGAGGACATCATGTCGGATGAGTTACCAAAGAAATTGCCACCAAGAAGATGATTGATCATGAGATTGAACTTATTCCAAGCACCAAACGTTCTGCCAGGGCAACCTACCATATGTCTCAGCCTGAGCTTGGAGAGCTTCAGAAAAAATTGGGAAAAATATTGAAAATTGGGATTATTGTCTGCGAAATCATCATACGGAGGTCCCGTGTTGTTTTAGAAAAGGTCGATGGTTCTTTTAATATATGTTGCGACTATCGAGCCTTGAACAAAATCACTGTGAAGAATAGCTATCATATTTTGCTAGTCGCTGGTTGCTTCGACCGACTGAACTAGGTGAGACATTATACAAAGATTGATCTTTGGTCAGGATACTAGCATGTTTGGATCAAAGAGGGAGATGAAACAAAGACTACGATGATAACAAGATATGGACCCTTTGAATTTAAAGTGATGTCTTTTAGCTTAACAAACGCTCTAGTAACATTTTGTACGATGATGAATCAGGTACTTCATGGGTTCCTAGATGATTTTGTGGTAGTGTACTTGGACGACATAGTAATGTATAGCGAAACATTGGAGGGACATGTGTAACATGTGAGGCAGATTTTCAATTGGCTACGAGAGAATGAATTTTATGCCAAACCGTCTAAATGCTCATTTGCGCACATGTCTATTAGTTTCTTAGGTCACATCATCGATTAAGGTAAAATACGCATGGATTCGAAGAAGTTTACAACCATCAAAGATTGGCAACCACCGAAAAATGTCCATGATGTACGTTCATTTCTTAGGTTATGCAATTACTATCGAAGATTTGTGAAAGGGTACTCAGAAATTGCACTGCCATTTACCGAAATGACAAAAAAGGAAAATGATTGAGACTGGTCATCCCAATGCCAAACTGCTTTTGAAAAGTTGACGAAGTCTATGTGGACGAACCTGGTGTTAGCCTTACCAGATATGATTAAACCATTCGAAGTTCATACTGATACTTCAGATTTTACACTTGGTGAAGTCCTTATGCAAGGACATCCGGTAGCATATGAGAGCCGAAAGCTGAACTGAACAGAATGTCGTTACTTGGCGCACGAAAATGATTTGTTGACGGTAGTCCATTGCATAGAGGATGGCATCACTATTTGATTGGGTCTCCATTTATTATAAAGATAGATAACACTACGGCTAGTCACTTCATGTCCCAACCGAAACTATCAAGCAAATAGGCTCGTTGGCAGAAACTTCTTTTAGAGTTCAATTTTATGCTAGAGTATCATCCTGGCTCTAGTAATCATGTTGTCTATGCTCTTAGTCGACGGGCCAACTTGGCTACCATTTGCTATATGGCTGCTTTTTCAAGGAGCACGGTTACCACAAATACAAGAGACCAAATTCGGATACTTTTGGATAAGGACCCGACTATTCAATATTTGGTCGATCTCATCAAGTAGAGCAAAACTCGTCAGTTTTGGCTCAATAGGGGCCTAGTGAAGACTAAGGGAGACCGTCTATATGGTCCTAAGGACGGAGATTTGAGGAAATCACTAATTACGAAATGTCACGACATGATTTGAGCAGGGCATCCTAGAGAGGAACGTACTTTCGCACTACTACAACATGTATACTATTGGCCTCAAATGCAGGATGACGTTGCAACTCATGTGAAAGCCTGTCTTATTTGTCAGTAAGATAAAACAGATCATCTGAAAAATGTAGGCTTGCTTTAGCCCTTTTCCATTCCAGCTAGGCCATTGAGAGTATATCGATGGACTACATTATTGGATTGCCAAAAGTTGAGAATTTTGGCATCATCATCGTCGTGGTAGACCGTCTATCAAAGTACGCAACTTTGATCGCAGCGCCCAAATATGTATCAGCTGAAGAGATAGCTGAACTCTTCTTCAAACATATTATCAAATACTAGGGACTTCTTAAAGACATCATCAACGATTGGGATTCTCGATTTACTGGCATATTTTGGACCAAGTTGTTCAAACTTTTTGGTTAAACTTTGAGCATAAGTTCTAATTTTCATCTATAATCCAACGGACAGACGGAGCGCTTCAATTCTATACTGGAAGAATATCTTTGGCACTTTATCTCTATTTCGTAGAAAAATTGGGTGAAACTTTTGGATGCGGCTTAAATTTGCTTCAATGCCCAAGAGATCTTCCACCAATAAGAGTCATTTTGAGATT
>CAIGRN010080923.1:0-13890 GCA_903798345.1 Fraxinus anomala
CTCTTAGGGTTATACACCCGTAATAATTTCTAAGTATAATGGAGTCAACCGTATGGCATAATCTGACATTTTAAGTAGTGTAATTTTAAGTTTTTAGATCAAATGGCTTTAGCTACGATAAAATTAGTCGAATAAAGTTGTTTATCAATATCGACATTAAAATCATTTACGTGTATGGGGCCTCTACGTTGGAGGTTATTTTACTCCCTTGCAGGGGTGTGACTCTTCTATGCAATGACTTCTTCCTTAGTGTTTGGTCCATTCATGGAAAAGTTCACCTCGTAGGTATCAAAGTGGGCCCAATGTTGGTGCTTGACACCTTTCATTTTGAGGCTATTTTACTTCCTTACGGGAGTGACTTTTTCATGCATTGGCTTGTTCCATGGTGTTTAGTCCGTCCATGGAAGGGATTCCCCCCGTAGGTATTAAAGTGGGCTTTAGTGGGTTTTTCACACCTCTACTTTCAAGGCTGTTTTACTTCCTCACAGGGGGTGACTTACATGCAGGGATTCTTCCATGGGGGGTGACTTACATGCAAGAGATTTTTCCATGGTGTTTGATCTATCCATGGAAGGGATTCACCTCGTAGGTATCAAGGTAGACACCATGTGGGTACTTGACACCGCTCATTTTGAGATTGTTTTACTTTCTTGTAGAGGATGACTCCTTCATGCAACAGCTTCTTCCATGTTGTTTGATTCATTCATGGATGGGTTTGCTTCGTAGGGTCCCATATAAGTGCTTCACACCTCTCCTTTCAATGCTACTTTACTTCTTTATAAGCGTGACTCTTCTATGCAAGGGCTTCTTTCATGTTGTTTGATCCATCCATAGATGGGATTTGCCTCGTAGGTATCAAGTGGGCCCTATGTGGTGCTTTACACCTCTCGTTACACCTCTCCTTTCAAGGCTGTTTTACTTTCTTGTAGGGGGTGACTCTTTCATGCAAGTGCTTCTTCTATGGTGTTTGATCCATCTATGGAAGGGGTTCACCTCATATGTATCAAGTTCGGCTTCGTATGGGTGCTTCATATATCTCCTTTTGAGGTCGTTTTACTTTCTTGTAGGGGAATGTCTCTTCCATACAAGAGGGAATAATAAATCAAACTCATATGTTTTGAATTCATGTATATTGAAAATAATAACTACATGAGCTGGGAAAGAACATCTAGCTGAATAGATAAGTTTTGCATACCAATAATATCTTCTTAAGTGCTCAATGTTCTGTGGATGAGATTGTGCCTTTTCATCCATGTCTTTGATTTTGTATATGCCAGCTCATAGTTCTTCTTTGATCTAATATGGGTCTTCACAATTGGGACCCAATGTTCCTACGCCTAGCATTATAGTAGTGGGTTATTTTTCATTGATATTCGAAAGACCCTCCTCAAAACAAAGGCGCTTATACAGAATGACCTCTTCTTTACCTTAACATTATAGTGGCGGGTCAAATTTTGTTAGTTTAATGCGAGTTTCACTTGGGAATCGTCCCTCATTTTCTCAAGAAAGTCGAGTTCGTACCTTCTCAACTCGTCATTGGATATCTTACTAAAGTGTAATCGACGAGGTGCTTGTAATCTTACCTCAATCGAACTCATTGCTTCAGCCCCATAAGCCATGAAGAATGGGGTCTCTCCAATAGCGATTTGGCTTGTAGTGTAGATAGCCCACAAACTTAAGGAAACTTGGGCAAACCATACTCCTTTAGAGGCATCAAGTTTTCTTTTCAGGGTGTACTTGATGGTTCTATTAATGGCTTCTACGTGGCCATTTGCTTGAGGGTAGTGAGATATTAAGAAGTGCTTCTTGATTTCTAGATCTTCACATCAGTTCCTAACTTTTTATTGTCAAATTGTATTCCATAGTCTGATACAATTGAGTGGGGAATGCCGAACTGGCATATGATGTTCTTCCACAAAACTTTGGAAAGCTTCTTTAATTTTGGCCAGGTGTTCAGCTTCTACCCACTTTGTAAAATAATCAATGGCTACAATCGCATAGCTTGTGCTACCTCTTCTCTTGGAACCTATAAGATCTTGGGATGGCTGCCTCTAAATTGTGAGAAGTATTGGTACTTATTACACTTTCGCACATATTGAAGTGCATCATTTTTCAAGGTAGGTCAGTATTATTGTTATCTATCCACCTTTTGTGCAAGTGTGGGTCCTCTGATATGGTTTCTACATGTACATTAATGAATCTTCCAAAGGACGTATGTCGTCTCTTCTCTTTTTAAGTATCGACGGAGGGCGAGGAGAAGCATCTCTTGTATAGCATCTTGGAGGATAAAGTATGTAGCTCATCTCCGAAGCTTATAGGTTTATCCTTATTTTCAAGCAAAACCTAATCTTTGAGGGAGGCTATTATTAGTTGCATTCATAATGGGATGCCTTCAATCTACATCACTTCTTCCTCCTTAAGATAGAGAGTCAGAAATGTGCTCAATTTGCACTACTTTTAGCAGCTCGAAGTCTTTGTTTTTGGCTAATTTAGATAGGGCATCGACATAGGTGTTCTCAAGACGCATAATTTGAGCCAACTCAAACTTTTCAAAAGATGTGAGAAGGTCTATAACCTACTTGAGGTATGTCGCCATGCCTTAATCACTTTCAGTGAAGCTGCCATTGACTTGGCTTACTACTAGCTGAGAATTGCTATTGATGAGTAACCTTTTTATTTACATCTCATTTATTAATCTGAGGTCAGCTATGAATGCTTCATATTCAACAATGTTGTTGGATACTTTAAATCTAAACTTAACCTCACAGTTAAGTTGTGGCCTTCAGGACTAACTAGGACTATTCCAGTCCCGGACCCTGCTTCTCCAGATGAGCCATCAACAAAAATGCTCCAAGTGGGGTTCTATAGCCACCTCTATTTTAGGGACGGTGGTAAATTTCGTTACAAAGTCTGTAAGGGCTTGACCTTTAATGGAGGTTCTCAATTTATAAATAATATAGAATTCACTTAACTCCACAACCTATTTTATTAGCCTCCAGAAGCATTAAGAGTTTGAAGCACCTGCTTGAGTAGAAAGTTTGTTAGCACATATATGTTATGGGTCTGAAAGTAGGGCCTCAATTTTCTTGAAGCATTGACGAGAAAAAGGGCGATCTTCTCCATATTTTGGTAGCGGGCCTCAGCTGGTAGGAGGGCTTAACTTATGTAATAGATAGGCAATTGGTGGTTGCCCTATTTTCTTATAAGGATGAAATTGATGGCCTCTTCAGATATAGCCAAATAAAACAGTGGCTTATTAGATTAAGCTTTAAGAGGAGTGAACCTGTCTTATATGCTTCTTCAGCCCTTGAAAAGCCTCTTCAAACTTATCATTCCATTGGAACTTCTTACCTCCTTTGAGAACTTTGAAGAAATGAAGACATTTATCAATAGCTTTTGAGATGAAATGGTTCAGACTTGTCACCCATCCAGTGAGGCTCTGCACCTCTTTTAGTTTTTGAGGGGATCTTATCTCTATCAGGGCTTTAATCTTTTTATGGTTAGCTTCTATACCTTTTTGATTGACCATATAGCCGATGAACTTTTTGGAGGCGATACTAAACGTGCACTTAAGAGGGTTTAACATCATCATGTACCTCATTAAAATTTGGATACTTGCTTCTAGGTTCCTCACATGATCTTTTGTCTTGAGGCTGTTTACAAGCATATCATGCATGTAGATCCTTATGATTTTGACAATGAGATCGGCAAATATCCTGTAGACAAACCTTTGGTAGGTGGTTTCAACATTTTTGAACCTGAAGGGTATCACCTTGTAGCAATAAAGACCTTTATCAGTGACGAAAGATGTGTATTTTCATCCGTGAGATACATGAGAATTTGATTATAGCTTAAATAGGCGTTCATGAAACTCAACAACTCATGTCCCACGGTAGAGTCCAAGAGTTGATAAATTCTTGGTAGGGAAAAACTGTTATTGGGAGGCACTTGGTTGATACTGGATAAGTATATGCAAACCTTCTACTTGCCATTGTGCTTCTTTACCAAAATCGAATTAGAGATCCACTTTGGATATGTGGCATCTCTAATGAAGCCATTAGTTATCAGTTTCTCCATTTATTCTTTCACAGTCTTGTACCTTTCAGGGTTGAGAGGTCCTTCTCTTTTGTCTATGCGAGACAACTTTGGGATCAATTTTGAGATGGTGGCAACTGACCTTGGGTCAATGCCAACCATGTCCACTTGTCTCCATGTAAAGACATCCAATTTTTTGTGTAAGAAGACCTTAAGCTTCTCTTTAGCTTCTGGAGATAGATCCCTTTCCAATTGTACTAATTTGGTGAGATCTTGAGTGTCAATTGAAAAGTTCATTAGTTAGATCTATTTGCAAGTCGGACTTTATGATGCGAAAGTCCAACTCATCATATATAGCTCTTCATCAGGGGCCATCCTTTCTTCAGATGCATCTACCATCTCGATGTCTTTCCCTTGTTCAGGGTTTATCCTTTTTAGGTGCAACAAACATTTCAATGTCAAGGAACACAATGCTTATATCATGAGGCTCAGCATTCCTTAGTAAATTCAAGTAACATTCGAATGGTAGGTTGACTTATTGTCCTTAGGAAATTTATGTAACATTCCTTAGGTGATTGGGAGGTGACATGCCATATCTCTTTCTGGATTGGTCTTCATAATACTCTATGGTAGGTAGACTTATTGTCCACCACGAGAAACTCCATGTAATGGAGAGTTACTTGAGGAGGTGAGCCTATTTTTACTGTAAGTGTGATCTTGCCTCTTATCGTTAATGAACCTATATAGTGGAGATATCATGGGGGTAAGTCCATAATCCACCAGCATCTTATTAGACGTGGCTTTGAATAAAATGTTAACAGAGCTTCTATTGTCTTCCAACATATGGTTCAACCCACTGCATGCTACAACGGTTTTTACTACCATGACATTACAATGGGGTAGTGTAGTCCCATCGCATCTTCTTGGGTAATAGTGATGTGTTGTACATTCCTAGCCTCTTGGGGACTATTATTGACTATATAGCCATTAAAGGATCTTTAGCCTCCCTTGCATGTTTTCTTTAGGCATTTTTAGTTACACCTCCAGCATATGGGCCTTCGATGATTGTCTATCTTCTGGATAGGTATATTATCTATATCTGTTGGGGGTCTCTTCTTTATCTTGTCCATTTTGGGCTTTTTCTATCTTCATTCTTCCTATGGCGAAGTGTTTTTCTATCTTCATTCTTCCTATGGCGAAGTGGATCTTCTCTAGGAGGTCATCTCGCCTTATCTCGTCCAGGCTATTGGTCATGCCTACTGAGAGCGGACTCCTTTGTGTGGACGATCATTCTTCTAGCTGCATCGGGATCAATCCGCATATGTTGTAGTAAGGACATGTACTTATTTATATCATGGTTGTAGACTCGATAATAGATGCAATAAGGCCTATTTCTAGGCTCATTGCCTCGACCTCTATGTCTTTCCCTTGGGTAAGTCAGTTGTCTTGGGGTGCTAAGCCAACCTCTTTATAGGCCAATGAAGTTACACCGTTCAAAATGGATGTAGTGAGGGCTTGGCCCGAAGTGGAAACGATTATATACCAAACTTAGGTCCATTGTTGGTTTCCCAAGTGGGATACATGGACTCTTCTTTTCCTTTAGGAGAATGGGAGCCCCATAGTAGTTTTATTCCAATGATTGATAAATTTTTCATTAACGATTTCACTTCTCATCATTTCTACCAATGCATCAAAAATGGTGGGGTTCGTGTTTCGAACATCCCTTCAGAAGAGGGCGTTCATGTTGAAGCCTCTCCTAAAGGCTAAGAGGGTCTCTCTATCAGTGACTTGATTGCAGTAGGTCATCTCATTGGTGAAGCAAGCTAAGTATCTTTTTAGCATTTCGTGGGCTTGCTGCTCCATGTCTTAGAGGTGTTGAGTGGTGGCTTCTCCATCCTTACTAGATAGTTACTGGTTCAAAAAGGCATTTTTGAGGCCACGACAACTCCTGATACTCCCCGTTAGTATTTTGCTATATCATATTTCGACTTCTCCACTAAGAGTGGGATGGAAGGTTTTGTATTTAAGTGCTGGTGTTGCATCCCTCAAGTTCATATAAGTCTTATAGTTGTTGAGGTGCTTTGTTGGATCACATTTTCTCTCGTACTTTAGAATCTTTAGAGGCAGGAAATAACTTGGGATGTAAGCATTCTTCAACTCTTGTGAGAATGGAAGGTGGTCGTCATCATTATCTAGTTCGTAGGACCTACATGGCCCATCTGAATCTTCCTCAGCTTGATATTGTGGTAGTTGTGAGGATCTTGCTTGATTCCTCATGACCTCTAATGCCCCTCTCTCGTGCCTATTTCTAGGCTTGGAGGACATCTTGTTGCGTATGACTCTGGATGTGCTTATGTGGCCTTACTACAAGTGGTGGTTAAAGGGACCTATTTTTTGGCATATCAGTGCTAATCTTATCAAAGACGCTGGTGGACTTCTAGGGTCTACTCTCTTACTCATATTTAGGAGGAAAATTATCCTCTCTATGGTGTGGGTCATTTGCAGGTCGAGGGATGTGTAATTTGTAGATACATCCACTTCTACTTCCTTTTCAGCAAGGTTAACATCTTCTAGTGTCTATAAGAACGAGCCCTTTGGCTATGCACTTTTTTCTTATCCTGTTGGTGGAAGATGCCTGGTTAAGGTGCATTTTGGGGCATTTGATAGCCTACTTGTCCTTATATTTGCTTGAGGAGTTGCTGCATAGTAGCTTTTTGTTGTGTTATATTTCTCATGTTGGTTGCCATTTCTTCCAACTCACCCTACCACCTCGGCTATGCTAATGATTGACATTAATTCGGAGGACCTCTTTTTCAAAGACCTGTCTTTCCCTCCATGGACGAAAGCCATCATTGCTAGAACTTACAGTGGATGGACGCCTTTTTTCTTCAAAGATGAGGTCTTTTGAGATATTTTTTCACTCCAAGTACTCATTTTTTAAAGAATATAAACACCAAATGGCAAAGAACACTTGGGACCTTCTTTCTTTTTAGTGTGGTTTTTCACATATGATGTCAATTTGTTGATCTCAATTTTTGCACAAACTCGTGGCCAACAACTCTCGAGTCCTCCCGCGTCCATGTAAGCTTTTGTTATACACACTTTGATAAATCGTAAATCACACATGGCTTTTGAATGACACAATATGTAAGCTTTTATAGTAGAAGGGAATGAGTAAGAATCGTTAGACGAAGAGACACGAGGCCTTATCCTAGAGGTTGAGGTATCTTGTCATAGGAATCAATCGATCAGTCCTAGACTTAGGTGCATTTAATGTTATGATAGTTTGCAACCCTAGGCCTGACACAAAGGGGCTAGCTTGATAGAGTGCCTTCTGTAGTGTGCTGTCACATCAACTATAAATGGACGATCTTGAACAAAAGATCCTCTGCAATGCCTCTACCTGCCTCATCTATGATGGCTCGGCCTTTCATATGGGTTCAGCCTCTCCATACGGGTTAGGCCTCCTTCACATGACTATGCTTGAAGTCTTGCTAGAAAAGGCGTAATACATATCAAAATTTTATTCTCCATTTCTTACCCAAATACCCCAAATTTTACTCAGTGTGTCCTTTTTGGGTATAAAAATAAGGCAATCCCAATCAAACAGATAAACCGTTACAGAGGCTAATCTATAGCATTTATTTCAATTATTGTCATCAAAAAGAGAAAAGAAATGACCGCTAATTCAACAAACCTTCCAGCATCTTCGGGGCTAAATTCAATATCAATACACCCCAAGCTCCTTGCATGGCCAACCATACTCCTTGCCTTCTCAGTCACCTGCTCTCGTGTCATCCTCAATTTGTATTTCATGTGTATTTCACTGGTAGCAATGAACGTGTGAATCCTGGGCTTCGTGGCGCCCTTCACAGCCTCCCACGCCTTCTCAATATCCCTCTTGTTACACCTAGCCAAACCACATATAACCGGAACATGCACCTCATCACCATCACTGGAATTAACATTTCCGACCTCCCTGGCAATCAATTTCACAGCCTCGAAATCAGCCTCGGAGGAGGCCGGAAATCCTGCCTCAATAACATCCACTCCAAGCCTGGCAAGCATGCGGGCGATATGGAGCTTCTCCTTGGCGGACATGGTGGCGCCGGGAGACTGTTCGCCATCACGCAGTGTGGTATCGAAGATGCGCACATAATTGGGGTCAGGAATATGGTTGGGAATATACTTCGTGCGGAGGATAGGGGAATTTCTGTCATTTAACGAGGCTAGCAGGGGTTTGAAGCACAACGTCGGAGTATGGAACTTATTGGAGAGGAGTGAGGGAATGGAAACGGATATCGACGGCTTGGATGTACAGACCACAGAAGAAGCCGCCATTGATGAAACAACAAAATTGATAGGGATTGCGTGGGGTAGGTGCAGGTTATAAAGAGGTACTTATAGAGGAAGGGACGAGATTGAGAGATGCTCAAGGTGTTCTAGAAAATTGCACGTCAATGAGTAATTAGTTTTTTTATATGTTTATTTAAGGTTGCTTATTGGGATGGATTACTGACTTTGTTTCTCCCCTTCCCCGTATTGACACTGGACATGCAAAAAATATATATAACATATAACGTTAATATTAGGTTAAATTGCATTATACGTCTTTAACTTTGAGTGAAGTCAAGGACCTGTCCCAACTTTTTTGCCCTATTTTTGTCTTCAATCTTTGAGAAATTAGCAAACTCATTCCATACCAACAATATTCATAAAAAGATTTTTAAATTGATGTAAAATGACAATCTTATCTTTTAACTTAAATAAACAAAAAGAAAATAAAGCAACTAGGGGTTTCACTCCATTTTGGTTTCCTAATTTTTATAAGTGTGCGTTGTAGGTTATTCTGATATTTTTGTTGAGAATCTTGTAAAATTGTTATATTTAGACGTCAGGTAATTGTTATTGCAAAACAGGGACTCGCAACACCATTTACTTCTTGTTCATCATTTTCGAAAAGAACAACAAAAAAGACTGGAATTTTTCAAATAAAACTCATTGTTTGACTTTTCAATTCAGTCAAATAATTAAATTGTGACATTTTAACGTAGATAGATGATCAGTGTCTTTTTTGTGGGGGAAAAATTATAACGCTACACGATAAGATATAAATTCAAGTTCATTTACAGCTACGGGAATTGCAATGAAATTTCTCCCCTAGAAATTTTTAAAAAATTAATTTATTAGTGAATTTTGATAAAAGTGTAATTCAAAAATTATCTCATAAAATGTATGGTTGAAAATGAATTTGAAAAATGATAATTAGGACAACATTTTCATCATTTGCACTCATTGTGCAAATCGTCCCTATATTTCAACTTTAACATTTATACCCTTATTTCAACATTTTCTTGTGTAATTGGTCATTTCGATCTCATTCCATCAATTCCTTCAATCAAACATTGGTAATTAATGCAAAACATCCCTATCATTTGCTTTATTGCAAGAAAAAAAAAAAAGTCCCTATCAACTTAATTGGTGCAAAACATCTCTATCATTTGCCTTTAATCAAATATGGATAACTACTGCCTAATTATAATAAGATCTGAATTTAGATTTTTTTTTTTTTTTTTTTCATTTATGTCTTCATTTCTGCGTTGCTCTCAATTTTAATTTATGTGGGGATTATTGAAAAAAATGACTTGTTGAACTACTTTTGGCATAATCTTGAATGGGACATATTGTTTATTTTTAAGATCAAAGTTGATTGTGTTCTCCTCTGTGAAAATATCGAAATCATATATTTGTGTCGCCAAAAATGATGCTCAGGTGAATGAGAAATTGAAACTCAAAATTGATGAATTGGAAGAAGTTTTAAGTGTTGGGAGGGAAAACTAATTAAATTTGTCCTATATGGGATGTTTATGATAAGTGTGTTTCACTCATCATATTACTGTTACTCAGTTTTCATATTTCATTTGATTCTTAGAGTTTTAGAACGTTTACATTTGTGTTTTCGTGTTATTTTATACGTTAGGTGAATGATGCGAAACTCGGAGAAAATAGTGATTTTGACATGAATAAAAAAAAGTTGATATTGATTAGGTGAAACTTGATGATTGGAGGCTAAATTGAAAGAAATAAGTGAATAACGACGAAAAATTGGTAAAATCTAAAGTTTGAGGACTCAACTTCAACATTTCAATAGTTTTTTAAGACCACAAAACAATATTGAAGGTTTATATGAGTCAATTGGATGCTATTAGAAGTTAAAAAGTAGTGAAATATGATCAAAATATTTCACAAATTAATTTTCAACCACACAAGTATGAACCAGGTTTTTATCTGGCGATTGAGAACTATTTTTTACATAATAAATGTTCGAATTGGAAAATGATATTTGAAGCAAAGTTGTAGGCTTTTGAGCTCTTTTTAATATCAATTCAACTCCAATTCCTTTTGGGACTTGAAGATGTTAAAAATACCAATTAAAAGGCACTTTTTAGAGGAATAATTCAATCGGACAATCATCAAGAAATCAAAGAAAAATCAAGAACAACATCGCAAAGAAGATTGAACATCTATCGAAATTAGTTTTTTAATCCTCATCTCTATGTTTTTTATTTGAATTTGATTATTTCTATAGCTTTCGTCATGAACTAAACATCTAATCTAGGGTTTAATGTAACTAAAACTTGAGAATATGTCTTGATGTTATTATAGTTATTTCTTTAAGATTTTTCAATCATGTTTATTTGTGTTATTTATTCATAATGTTTTCAGTTAAATGGTCACTAATTGAATGATTAGATGTTTGTCGATTTTGACACTCGGGATAGGAAAATTTAGGGGCGATTATGGAATAACACAACTTAGATTTTATACGTTTCGAAAGAAAGTATAGAATGTTTGAATCACGTTCCACATAAGAATCACGACCTTGATAATTTCTAGATTTTAATTCGGAATAGAGATATGGAATTGAAATATAAGAATAATTTTGACTCGGCACTCAAGAGAGTGAGTAGAATTAAATTAGTGATCTTGCTTATAAATCTAGAAAAATTGATTAGAAATAATTATATAATTAAGAATCATATTTGATAGTTAGGTGAAATCATAACACAATGCTTTCTCATCTTGATTATTCTTCTAACTAGCAATTATTTGTTGAATTCGTCACCATATTCATCACGTTAACTAAGTTAAAACCATTGATTCCAAATTGCATTCATCTAGATAAAAATAAGAGCTACACAATTATAGTACTTGGTAGAAATTAAATATCAATTCCTTTGGATTTGACATCCTAATTTCATTACTAAATTATAAAACTTGATACTGTACACTTACAGTATAATTATGTTATATAAAACGCGTAACATTTTATCAAGGCAAATATTACTTTATATATGACTATACTTTGGAAGGGTGTAATCATATATAGCATAGAGATTCTCTCCACGTATGCACGCAGGGAGTGCAAATCACGGGCCGAATTTACTCTTCCAAATTCTATAACTCCTGAAACTCATATAGTTTATGTTTGTGTTAATGGAGAATTCAACATCCGAGTTAATGGTGGCGTCAATAGTTGTAACACATAACTCTTGGCCTATTAATTCTCTATTATAGCTTATTTATACATACGATTTTCCTCCATTCCAAACACGAATTTCTTTTTGCTTCTCCATACAGTTTCCATTTTCTTTCTGCAACAATTTTCTATTTCTTTCCAAAGTCTTGGTGTTCCTATTCTGATTTAAATTTAGTTCGTCACTGTAGAAGTTGAAGTACTCAAACTCTATTGGTTTTCTATTGTATCCTCAAAGATAGATGTTCAAAAGAAACCTCAAGCATATGTGGGTAGTGAATCTGTTTTAAGGGCACTGTGTAATATACATGCCTTGGTTTTGCAAATTCGTTATCCCTTTGGCGATTAATATATTCCTTTAATTTTATTTCCTATATTCTTTTTTCTTAATTAATAAAATGTTGTTATATTCTACAATTATTTTATCTAACAATCGGTTGGTTGTGTCTATAGATTGAAGAGTAAGAAGTCGCCATTGATGAAACGAGAATTTAGACCAGTTTGACAATTTTTTTTTTTCTTTTTATTGATGAAATGAGAATTTAGACCAGTTTGACAAATTTTTTTTTTTTTTTTTTTTTTTTTTTTGTGTAGAATGAGTTTTTGAATAATAATGTTTTGAAGAATGTGTGTTTAAAAAGTAGAAAGATTTTTAAATTTATGTGAAGAGTATTTTATTATGAGAATGTGTGGTTGTCAGAGAAACTGACAATGTGAATTCTCTTCGACTTTGAGTGGAGTAATGGACCTATCCCAACCTTTTTTTTTTTTTTGCAGTTTTTTCTTTGAGAAATTATCAAACTCAATCCCCACAGTTGATATTAGTAAAATATTGTTTGTAAAAGTCTTTTGGATTGACGTAAAATGACAATTTTATCATTTAACTTAAATAAACAAAAATAAATAAAGTAGCTTGAGATTTCAATACCTCTCCAAATTTTAGTTAAAAAAGGTAATAGTAAAAAACTCGAGTTTTCGAAACTTTCTTAGAGCTTTAAGAGGGGTTTCAGTTTCCGCATGGGCGGATGTACAGTTTTAACACCCCAAAATTTTTTGAATAGAATTTAATTATTTTACATGCTATATTTTTATTATTTTGAAAAGTTGAGGAACTGAAGTGATATATGTATTAACTTCAATTTTTGAGCTAAATATTTAGATATTGTTAAAGTGACGAAAAATATATCAATATAGAGCTCGTTGGATAACTCGTAATTAATAATGTAAATTAGTCTCGAGAACAAATTAATTCGAATAAGTTAGTCTCAAGATATCGAAATTTAAATAAATTGTAATTTATTGATTTTTTAATCAAATTGAATTTGGATGAGGGTTGCCACGTGTATCTAAGTTAGTCTCGCACGCACGCATAGGTAGATTCCACTTTTAAGGCAGCCAAGAAAATTAAAAGATTTGGAGTGTGATTTTTGATTTTGTTTATCAAAAAATTCTTCTCATCAAGGTAAGATAATTTTATGTAAGTGATTCGTTTCCTTATATTTTTATATTCAGTAATTTATGTATGAATTGTTGTGGACCTTCGAATTCTTTATTATGAGATAAGTGATTCATCGGAAATTTAAGATGACCTAAGATGGGTATGTCGCTTGATCACCGATATACTATATAAGAGAAAAGTGGTATGAAATGCCTATTATTGTTATATATTTGTGTATTGAAATTGTACGTATCTTATTGGATATTTTTAAATACTCACTCTTACAAAATTTTACAATTTAGTTCGGGTCGATTGGAACTGTGGCGGGATGGTGATGCGAACTGTCAAAAGAATTTGAATAAATAAACACATTTAAGTTTTTTTTTCTATCTGCAATTTATTAGTTAGTTTTATTTGTTCAAAGACATATCATTTAAATTTATGGATCTTTCAATTATTATTTTTTAAAAATTAATATTATTTTATCGTTACGCCTTAAATACAAAGAAAAGTGAATTTTTTGTAACACTAGTGTTTATGAAAATTTGGGTGTTACAGTTTCGTATCAAAGCAAATCTCTACTTTCTTGCATAATAATAATAATAATAAAATTTCATGTGCACTGTTCACGTGAACATTGTCAGTACTGTTCATGTGAACATTGTTGAACAGTGTGCGTCACCGCATTGCTATAAAAAACATTTAAGGATTTTTTATAATTGATTGATTTAAATAATAACTTTAAACTTGACTTCAATATTATTATTCTACATGTTTCTTTGTTTAGCTTTTGGGTGATTTCTTAAATTTACCAATTAGAAAATTCATATTTTAAGAGGTCTCAAGTTATATTTATTGTTTGAGTTTCTTGATGTACGTA
>CAIGRN010080928.1:0-14021 GCA_903798345.1 Fraxinus anomala
ATTACATAATTGCCTGAATTGCAACATTCGTCTTCAACCTATAGCATATTAAACTCCTCGCGGTTTCAATTTTTAGTGCAAAAGGCATCATTACAAAATTGTCATTAAAGACCCTCGTGAATTAAGTCTTTCTCCTATAAATTCAGGTTCGCCATATAATCTTTTTTCACCAATCCACTCAAAATTCAATACTAACTTAGAAAATGCTCCTAGCTACAGCTAAAATGTCATATGAAGGAAATTATCACCATTACTTTTCTCTTCACCTTCAGACTGAACCTTGAAAAAAAAAAAATGCAATTTCAAGGAGACAAAAAGGATTTTTGGTTTTTGTTTTATCTTTCTTTCTACTGAAATTCAACATGGAATGGCCCCATGAACTTGAACAGTTGATTTCTTGCATTCAGCATAAAATCACAGATATATGTGCAAACTCTGAGCATCATTCTAACTTTTGAATCTTTATTTTTTGCAGGGTCCAATATTACAACTTTACAGAAATCCCAATGACATGTTTTTACAACTCCAAAGAAAAAAAAAAGGTAAAAAGCTAAATTTTTAAGGGTCCTCTTTGGCCAAATAAAGTTGAAAATTCTATCACAAAAGAGAGCGTGGAGAGCGTTTCCTAAGCCCCTACAAACCCTATATTTCGTATTTCATTGGGAGAGAAAAAAGTATTTTTGGCTTTTAGGGAATTGTACTTTGGATTCTCTTAACAACAATTCACTTGAGGTAAAAAAATCAAAGAATATGAGACTCAACAAATAAAAGAATAAAAAAAGAATAAAAGAATAAAAATAAAAAACCTAAGCCATTTTGTCACACCTTTACCCTTCCATTTTTTCCATTGAAAACAATCTTTATTTTTTTTCCCCTTTTTCCTTTCGGGGGTGGGGGCATTTAGGATCCCAGGTTTTCCTATAAAATATTTTATTTTGAGTTAAATTTATTTGTTATTTAAATCATCTCATATTAAAGTTTAAATTTTTATAAATAAAATTAAGCAATACTTGATGAAAAATGTTATGAGTACATAATTGTACCCATAAGAGTGTCCATAATGGACAACTGACACCCCTTTTGGTGGGGTGCATGTTGCTATCGGGCCCCAGCCAATAGGGGGNTGGGTACAATTATGTACTCATAACACAACTCATACTTGATATGGCAGCATGAACATCTCTTACATGAGGATTAATATTCTGTTGTTTGTTCAAATATTATGTTAAAAGGCTCCTTAAAAGTAGCCAAGTTTTTTCCTTCCAAAAGATACTCCTTTTTTATTATTCTATCAAATTTCAGTACCAAACATGCACTTAACCCCTTTGAACTTAGCCAAACATGCTGGAGATTCGGCTTCTTTTTCTTTCATCAATACTTATTTAATCTTCTCTAGTTTATCCAATATGCCTTTCGAAATTGTGGAAGAACTTATTT
Source organism: Fraxinus anomala (assembly GCA_903798345.1). Taxonomy (NCBI): domain Eukaryota; kingdom Viridiplantae; phylum Streptophyta; class Magnoliopsida; order Lamiales; family Oleaceae; genus Fraxinus; species Fraxinus anomala. Next base: position 1,438 of record CAIGRN010080928.1, read on the forward strand.
AATTATACTTTATCTTCAAGACTAGGGATCATATTAATTAAAAAATTATCATGAATCCTATTCACCTATAATAATGTCTTAATTATAGGAAGTTCAATCAACCATCTATGTTTCTTTTTTTTTTTTTTCCTTTTTTTTTCCCCTTTTTGTGGCACCAATGAAGGGGCAATTTAGTGGAAATCTATTCGTCACACAATCCCCAAATTCTTATTGGTTTATCTATTTTGCATTCATTGAGCCATTTAGGATTAGGACCCATGGCTATAGCTACAGCCACATACTCAATACATTTTCCAAGAGTAATGCTATTTATACCATGTTAAGTTGAAATTAAAATTAAAATTTTAATATAAGTCAAAATCAACAATTAATTTTAACTACATATTTCATTTGGCCCACAACTTCTAAACCACTCATTCCATCAACTTTTATTAAAATCTACTAAAAATTTGATTTTAATCCCCACTAAACAGGGGCTTAACCTCATTGGGTTGCAACCTCGATCTAGATGACATTGATGTGACATTAAGATTGAGTTTGATTTGTATAAAAAAATTTATCCTCGAAAAGAAAACGTTTTCCTTGTTTTGAAGAAAACAAAAACATACCAAAAAAAAAAGTATTTTCCTTAAAAAAAGAAGAATTAGGCATAATTTTAAAAATTGAAAAATATTTTTTATGAAAAAAAAATAACAATCAAATACTTCAAAGTAGGAATTTGGGTGGAAAATTTTGACATTTTTCATGAAAAATAAATGCAATCAAACACAGCATAAATGTTAAGTGAACATTTTATTTAACATATTATTTAGCGTCACTTAAACTGAGGTTGCAACCCAATGTGACTACATAGCATTATTCATTTTCCAAAGTCTATTTTCTTAGCTATAATATTACTTATAGTTAGGCAAATGTTACAACTTTTTGACCCCTTAAAAAAGGGATGACGAGCATTTATATTTACAAAATGATCTTATTGTTTAATGGGAATAGTTTAAGATACAGATTTTCTTACAACAAAGTCTATAAATTATATCTTCTAACATCAATCTTTATACATAATTCATAAGGACGTCTTGTTCGAAGGACACATGATAATGAATCAAGCCATTATTTGACAATCATTAAAATTTTTTTTTGGGATAATGAATTTTTTAAGAATGTGTGGTTAAAAAATATGATTTTTGTTTTGAATTTATGTAAAAAATATTTTATTGTGAGAATGTGTGGCTGAAAAATGAGCTTGAGAAAAAAAAATTCTATTTTAATGGTTGTCAAACAAAGAGGCCAAATAGAATATCATGTACCCTCCATTGCATAGATAAGAATTTGTGTTTTGTATGACGAGAAATTGACTCAAATTTAGAGCCTGTGTTGAGCTCCATTTTTAGCTAAATGCATTTTGAAATAATAGATTGATAGAAAGTTTTTGGTTAAAAAATAAGGGTAAATTTTTAATTTTTGTATAATATTATTTTAATGGATAATGTGTGATTTAAAAGAAAAGAGATAAAAGTATATTTTGAAAATAATGAGATCTCGCTTAATATTTTTTCATATTATAAAAAGAACAAAGACCAAAAAAAACGTGGTAGACCAAAACGGAGATGGCAAAAAGAAAGAGAGGATAATATTTGTGCATACAATAAAAAGTAAGATGAGATCTCGGTGCATATCAAGGAAATGAAAAAGAGTGAATAATGTGGAAAGATGCACACGGCCGAAAGGTAAAGTCAAAAGACGAGAGAAAAAAGAGAAACATGGAGAAAGACGTTAATTGATTATTCCTCTTATGTTAGCGTTAATAATACATTGAGCTTATCCACGATTAATTTAGATAAAATTGGATTAATTATGAAAAAATGATGCTTATAAAGTGGAACAATTTTAAAAAGTCTTGTCCATATCAGTGTCGATTATCTCAATCCCGAGTTGTCCCCAAATTAATATCAGTCATAGAATTCTAAGCAGATAAGCTAAGCTAAAACTTGTTCTCAAAACTTATTCTCAAATTTTATTATTAGGTGGAATAGTCTTTAAAGATGTGAGATTTTGTTCGTAGTTTCCTATTATTTACTCTGTCAAACAAAATACCATCATCTCATATCCACATTAAACGATAATTTTGTAGTCCTCATCCCCAAAGTAAAAAAAATTAGGGGTGGACATTGTTCCATTTGGTTCTAGTTTCAAAAGAACCGAACTATAAATCAATAGTTTTCTTTTTTTTAATAGTGAAACCAAATTGTTTTATTTTGACATGTGGAACCAAATTGGAATCGAACTATTTGATTCTGATTTAGTTTGGTTTGATTCTAGTTTTATTTTTTAAATTTTCAGACTTGTACCAAATCCTTAATAATATATACTTAAATAAAGAAAAATAAACATCAAACATTCAACAATTTCAAATTATCAAATATTAAGATCACAAAAGTCCAAACTAACAAATAAAAACACAATCATAATTCGAATATCAAATCAATTTTCGTTCCTTACAAAAGTTTATCTAATAAATAATAACAATAATTCACTAGATTAATTGTAGTGGTTTTGATGGCACACTTCCATAATAAAAGATGAATTATACAAAACTTTTACACTCCACTTTTACTGGCAACCATTAAATGTTTAATACTCTATGAACGTTTATCAAATCTTTCTCTATTTGTGAATAATATAAACAATTCATCAAACAATCAATGTGAAAAAATAGTCTAAAGTCTTTTAAGCAACTGACCAATTTCGTTTTTCAATCTTGAAAGAGTCTTTCCTCCACTGACGTGATGAAATGTGCCGTGGTATTGTCTAAATTGAAAGTGAAAGATACTATTCAAATAAATATTAAATTAGGGTGTATACAATTAATAGACTGTCTCCAATGATCCAGAATCGGTTAATAGAATGTTTCAAATTAATCGGTTGTATCCAATGAATACAAAATTAGAGTACGCACTAATTAATATTATATAAAATTAAAATTAAAAATTAAGTTTGGTTCTGATTCTAGAACGTGAACCGAACCAGAACCAAAATCAAATGGTCCTCGATTCGAAGAACTAAAATCATTATTATTTTAAGAACCAAATCATTCGGTTTGATCTGGTTCTAGTTGATTTGGATATTTTGTCCACTCCGTGTGATATGAAGACTCAACTATTCAACTACGTCGACACAATGGAAATTTTTGACCTTCAAAATAATTGTGCCCACAACTTCATTAAGCTGCAACTAGAGATTCAATTAGTACATTCATATTCATATGTCTGGAGTTTAGTTTGAATACCACTTGTGGAACTATATTTAGTCCATAATTGATAGAAATTAAAATTAAAATTTTAATCTAAATCAAATTTAATAATTACTTTTAATCACACATTTAATAGGATCCTCAACTTTTCAACCACATATTTCATCAACTTTTATCAAAATTTAATTAAAAATATGATTTTAATTTCCACAAATAGGAGGCTCAATTTCAAAAGGTTATATTGTGTCAAGTGCCCACCAATTTTCTATTTCATGTCCAAACTGTGCAAGGTTTTGTTCGTACTTTTCCAGTAGGTCCAGTAAAAAATATTGTATTTAGATAATGTATTCAGGGTTGACACGTGGATAAATTCGACTGCTCCCAAATTAATATAATTTTTTTAATTATTTTTTTGGGTTTCTAGATGCTGATATTTAGATGCCATTCCAACAAGGTAATAATGTATGACTTTACTAGCGAAAATTCTGTCACAACCTAGTTGGCTTTTTTCTTCATTGTGGACCATTAAACCAGCTGTTTGATGTTTCAAGGTACGTGAAATATGATTTGAGGATTTCTCCATTATTAGTACTTACTATTTAGTACATGTATGGTTTGTAGGGATAGAATTAGTCCCTGAATAACGGAAGTACTGTCTGAATTATATCATTATCATAGACCATATATATAAAAGCCATTGTGCCATGGTTTTTAATTATATAAATCAATAAAAAATATGTCGGGATGTGAAACATCAACTTTATTTCCACCGGCCTTTCCTTTTTTTTCTTTTTTTTTAAATATTTGACGTTGTAATACGAAAGTTTAAGAATTTTAAAAGACATTGATGAACAATATTAGACAAGATTAAAGTTGTCGTGTATGCAAGAGCTGTGAATTTTGGATCTGATTCTTTTTCAAGTTGAGCATTTGAGGGAAAGCCATCATATTCATTTCAATTAGAAATTTATGACCAATAAGGTGAAATTGAATTTTTTCAATTCCTCCTTTTATTGTAAACTTAGTCAAGGCAAAGATCTTTTCTAGGTTTGACTTGAATGCAATATTTTGGCAACTCGGGATCAAACTAGAAGAATGGCACAAGACATCACTTTGTATACCAAATCAACATTTTCAGTGGACAGTGATCTCTTTTGTTCTCGAAACGAAGCCATCAAAAGGCAATGGTAAAAATATTTCAACCGCTTCTCAAACCAATTTTGGCTCGTGGGAAATTTACCCACGATTTTGTGTTTATATCTGAAAACAACTTTCTATGCATAGTTACAAACCATTTCTTGTCATTGACAACCCCGTAACGATTAGGAGAAAATATACCTATGAAAACGCTCCTTTAGTAAGAAACAATAGAAATGTAGCGTAATTTTTATTTAATATCTCGTGTTTAGTTTTAATTGTTTCCTCCTTGAATTTAGAGAGTTATTTTAAATTTGAGTAGTGTTATTTATCATTGGTGTTCATCAATAATTATGACAATAGAGTTGCTGTCACATCGTTTGGTGAAGTTGAAATGTATTTTTATTCGTTGAACACTGTGGTTGTAACTCTACTGACATAGACAAGCGTTGAATATCAATGACAATGACTAACATTATTTTTAAAAATTTATTTCAATTTAACTCGATTTGACTTTTAACTCTTGATCCCTTACTTTTTTTTAACGGTAAACGCCCATACCAATTTTTGAAACATTAGTATCCACTTTGAGTAGCCGACATGAGTACATAATTGCAACTGCTAAGCCAGTGTATGGAAATTGATATATAGCCTCTATCTGGCTTCATTTCATTTTGCTAAAAATCACTTTTCAAAATCAAATATTAACATTAGGCACACTTTTCGTATAATTTATAAGTATTACTTTATCTTTGAAAAGTATAATTTTAACAAAATGAAATGAATCCCAAACAGTAAAATAGAAAGGTGGCTCTCATGTCTGAAATCAAGGGAAGATAAGAGAGCAAACATGGGCCATTCACGAGATTGCACTGTTTTAAGGAGTCATATTCTTGAATTACTTTTTAAATGCTGGAGGGACCAATTCCAAGTCCACACCCCAATGCTTCACAAAATTCCACCTTTCTTGTTAAAAAGTTTTCTCGGTAATAAATAAAACAAATTGCAAAGCTACAAAATCTCGTTGTCAATCACATGCATGGCACAGACCCTGTATTTTCATGGGGTGGGGGTGGGGGTGGAAGTAATAAAATCCATATAAATAGTCTCCCATTTTTATTTAATCCAAATACATCACTCACCAAACATGGCCCTAAAGACCTCTGATAATTTGGCAGACTTTAGGCCATCAAGAAAAAAAGAGAGAACGAAAAATCAGAGAAAAAGAATACCAGCATGTATCCGTCACACACACGAAACATCACTCAAAATAATGTCCAACAAATCGTTAGGACAATCAAGAAATGGGCATCTCCCGCAGAAAAGGAAAAAAGCACACGTGCAAAAAGATAATGCAAGCGTGTACACAAATCACTCAAAATCCAAAAAAAAACAAAAAAAAGTCTCACTTTGATGGAGCCATGAATCCTTTTTCTTCACTGCTTTCTATAATTTCTTCACGACTTCTTGCAAAATAGATAGGGGGTGGCTGATGCAATGATGATGGCCTAGTAGAGTAGCTTGACTCATATTTCATCAACTGCTAAAACTCTAACCCCATTGATTTTCACTGCCGTTTTAGGTCCCACAAACCCTTCTCCATTCATTCAATAATCAAATAATGCTACCTTTGAAATCAGTCACTCTCCCACTCTCATTTCATACTCCATTACTCCACTACTAGATATCAAATAATTTTTTCACACTCCAAAATAATATTTACCAAATCCCCTTCCCCAGGGAATCAGCAAGGCCAATTCATAAATATTCATGAATGGCAATGCCCACAAAAAAAGTTTATAATAAAGTCTCCCAAACTGTCCAAACCTTTGTACATACATTATACCTACTACCTTATCTACACCACGCTTGTCAATTCTTTTTTTATCTCAGTCCATCCAAAAAAAGATCGAGATTCTAGACTAGACAACTTTGAGATTAACAAACCATTTTCTTTTAGATTTTTTGTTTCTTCTCTTATTTTAAAAACCTCCGGCCATTAATCCGAGCTTTGTTTGTCATTATCCACCCATAAACTATTGTTTAGCTTTCTTCGTTTACAAGATGATGAGGACGAGGAGGATAAGGATGAGGAGTTGCTCCACATGATACTTGCCCGAGTCATGACTCGGAGCTGAGGTAACACTTTTGGTTGCTTCCTTGGCCTATCAGTGAATGCGAATTGTCTCATCAATAGGTGGCAACTGACGATTTTGTCCTGTGAAAAGAAAAATCAGATTTTTTTTTCCCCCTAAATTAGCATGGGGAGTGCATTTTCTGTCAATTAAAGTGTAAATATCTTTCTTACTTTGTGGAGTCCATCGCACCATGATTCAGCATGTTGAGCGGTAACTAAAGAGAAGTGTGGGAGGTCATTTGCTGCAGAAAGTATTGTTGCAGCAGCAATGCATGATGGCCTATACTCAAGGAAGCTCGTCTCTGTTGAATAAAAGAAAGTGTAATAACATGTATATATATTTACGATGTGTACACGAATACTCGTATTTTCATTCTTTCATGTGGAGCGCATTTTGCTATGATTTTTAAAGTTACTTTTTAAGTCGAAGTAACTTTCTTGAAAAATAGCTTTTAAACACAACTAAAAATCCTCGAGTTCTTTATGTTAATGCGGATCAAACTTGTCTAACTATAATACCTTGGATAATCGACAGAATAATTTCAGTTGCCCTCGATGTAAGGAATCCCGTGTAAGTTCCTGTTGGATCAATTTTTTGGGCAAAAAAGCTGAGAAAGCTGAATGGAGAAATGGATTGCAGCCTCCAATCCAGTACACGTAGCACAAGAAGCTCCATTCTTTGGATATTTCTAGGTTCAAAAATAAATTTTGGACCTTCAACCTAAGAAAAAAGTTGATTAATTCCAAAAATAAGAAATTATATAAGCATAAATTTGAAAATCACCTGAAGATCCAGAAGAGAAGGAACCAGAGGTTCCTCCACTTTAGCAGCTAATGACAAGCATGCAACGGACAATAATTGCACAGGCCACCCACTCATTTTCTGCAATTATTCAAAGGAAATGTGAAAATTAATTATTTAATAATAATAATAATTACTATTAATTTAATAACAATGATACCATTTGAATGCATAAATTCCCAAGTATCGAAAAAGACAAGTGAACCTTACTGACATATACTTTTATTAACACGCATGATAAATTAAATTAATGAATCCTTGATTGCACGTACTCCAGTATTTAAAATAATAATAATAATAATAATAATAATAATAATAATAATAATAAATCATATCAATTTATTTATTTTTTTCAAAAAAATCATTTCAATTATTGCTTAAAACCAAATATAATTACAGTACTTTAATTATTTACTAATTACATTAACATACTATTAGGGTACTTTTCTTTTGTCTTGATAAGATAATGTAAAAGAGTGACTTTATAGCAACAAAACAAAAGACACTTATAAGTTTCATTACTATAAAAATTACTTTTTGACAAAATAAGTAACTTAAAAAGTAATTACAACCACTAGTGACAGGAACTTTACCCTCAATTGATGGGAGTATAGAAAGCGATCGAAATAGTTGACGGAGAGATACACCGTTAACGGCTGAAAACCATAGTAACGTTTCACCTGCAAAAAAGAACACAGTCAATTCTTCGAATCAAAAAGTGCGCCTTAAATTCTATATTACTCCGAAATCGAATCACTGTTTCATCGCCGATACGAACGAACACGAAAAACAGTTCATTTTCGCCCACCACGGCACATTCTAGCACCGTCTCCCATGCTAAAATGCGCCTATGAGGATAAATAGATAAACATAAAGAATCTCTATTATTATTCACCGGCGTTCCGTAGCTAACGTTGAACTGGATAACTTGTGCCGTGCCATTATTCTCAAAACAATTTATATTTGAATCGTTTAATAGGTGTAGATAGCGGTGTGCGCCACATGTGCATGATAACGAAAACGATTAAAACAGTCGGAATCTGAGGAACGATACCTTCAGAATCCATGCAACAGAATCTGCTCTAGTTGATGCATCAATAGATTGGTTTGAATGGGACTTTTCCATATAATAGCTGCACGGAACCATGAAATCTCTCTCGTTCTCTATGAGTCCGGCAATCGATTCCTCGACGTCCGGCTGTGGGAAATCCAGGTCCGATGAGCACTCCAGAAGTTCTTCTCCGCCACTGGAGAAGATAATACTGGAGTCCTCGCCGCAGAGAAGGTCGGAGAAGCAGTTGGAGCACGACACTGACATGGCGAATGCGATCCCCGATCATTCTTTTCTGATCATCCTTACGTTCTTTTGGTTTCAAATACTCGCCGGAGATTTGCCGGAGATGCCAAAATGATGACTTGGAGAAGAGAGTCTGAAGAGAGAGTGGACTGTGTATATTTAGGTTTTTCTTTGTGTTTGTTTTCTTTGGATATATAACAAATTTTGGTTTTTTATTTTAATTTTCTTCTCCACATTCTTTTTCTTTATTTATGAAGAAAATAGGATAAAAGGAAGTTATTTTACATTTTTTTTTTCTCTTGAAAAGAGTATATGTATGTTATCATTCGTCCATGAAGAAAAAACTTCATTAAGTTCGGAGATTTGAAATGTTCGTCTTTCATAAAGAAATGCAGTTGTGTTGAAAGGATAATTAGCACGCCAACAAATATATATCTAGGTAAAATCATATATTTAGAAAAAAAATTAGCAATTACTGTAATAATTGTTGATCAGTATAAACGATATATTGCCTCACAAGAGTGAAAAATTATAACAATTTGTTTAATCACAAATTGTTAACTAGGGAAGGGAATCTTGTGAACTTATTGTGCACCTGCAGACAGAACATTACGATAATCATTCTAATATGAATTTTTCTATCTTATATTCTACAATTGTTGAAAATACTTACATTTATTACATAAAAATCTTCGTCACATGCCTAGTCTTTTCAATGTCTTGAACTATTAAGTTGATTATAGTGTTGAGTAATTTAGTCAACTTGAAATTATTTTAATTTGTCAACAAACGCTCTTAATAAATAAATAAAATTAATTAATTAGTTCAATACTATATTTAAACACATTAATGAGAGAGGATTTTTGTTTGAACCATCATGAAAAAATAAATATTAAATGCAATCGAGAAACATGGTAAATAAACTGTTGTGGAAAAGTATTATAATTTTTGAATTTTATTGATATTTTTGAATTTTTCGTGGGAATAAGTATAAGGTAAATGAAATTTGAAGTTATTTATATGAAAAAAATATATTGAAAAGTAGGTCTCACCCCCTTCCTCCTTTACTTGTAATTCGGCATACAACTCGAACTGTTTTGGAACTATGTGCATGTTTAGCAATGCTTAAATTTTAATTTAAACTAATCAAACATTTTTTTATCTACACATTACTCAAAATTCATAACTTATAAGTACATAAAAATTCTACGAAACATAGTCCCCATCGAGCTGTTCCGAATGTAGGCATCCAAACCCACGTTTACACTTGTTAGTGTAGGCAATGATTTGTCAATTTGAAATTGTGAAAAAGTTGAGAGTAGTTGGAGCAATAATACAAGTAAATTAAACCCCTTCCCTTCACACCAAATGGACTCACCTTTACATGGTGATGAAGTTGATCTATTTATGTTGTTGATGACTAAAATGTTTCATCCAATTCCATTAATATTATATAATTGCTGGAATAATTGCAATCAATTAAAAGGTTGTACTTGAATGCAATATATTTTTAGTTTAGTTAAACTATAACATCATATGCCATTTATAGTTTCAAAGTACAAGTCTTGTAGATCTTTGTTGGATATCAATTTTTCTTTTCACTTCAATACAAAATCCATATTAGCATATTTTCTATCCTTTCGTGCGGATTAGAACTTACTCAATAAGGAATTCTACTACTTTAAATTTGCTATAGTTAAAGTTTTCATTTACATAGGCTTTGGCCATCAACTTACGATAGGTCATCAACTTTCTTGACTTTCTGACATTGAATAAACATGAACCCTATGTGTGAATAACTTGAAATGAAAGAAGAGATATTTCTTGCTCAGCGTCTAAAGTGCACTATGCTCCACTTCAACAAATGAGAGTTGTCGGGGGAACTAGAGAATCACGTAAGCTAATTAGATGCGTGGCTGACATTTGAATCCCGTTGAATGCTGTGGTTCTGGGACTCTTTTAATGTTATATATCCTATGGATGTCCGACTTTGTTGCAAAAAAAACTTGGATGGAAAACAAAACGGTTGGTCGAACAAAGACAAAATTCGACAATAGACTATAGTGAAAACTTCCTATAGTATCCTTCCCACCATCAAAGCTAAGTTGAACCAAAGGAATTATTTTTTCTCAATATTGAGTTCTCATCAAAGCTACAATATTGAAAATTGCCCTTTCATGAAGAGATATTGTTAGAATTTGGGTGTGCTCCGAATTTCTTGTTTAAGTAATTGAAGAATTCTAATTGAAGTGCACGTCAAAAAGAATTCAATTTGGAATGCTATTGGAGTTCTATGTCAAATTGAAATTCTATTTTGAAAGTCTATTGAGAGTTGAAAATTGGTATTGGACTTGAAGAAGGGTTCGGGATGATGAAAACAACTTTGAACAAAAAATGGGATATTTTTGGGCAGAAGGCCCGGTGCTGCAGAGCCGGACGTGGGCACCGCGACACAACATGTACATGTTCTGGTTTTCCCTCTTTCTTTCATTTTTTTGTTTTGGACTCGATTTTTTGGCATCATACTTAATCAACAACTCTACTAGGAGGGTTTAAACGTCTCCTACATGTTTCCTATAAATATTAGACTTTTTTTATAAAATTTTATAATGTAAGAAATAAGATTACTAGAATTTTAGGATCAATTGTATATTTCTCCATTATTAGTGGTGCAATAAAATCTCATAATTCTTCTGCTATATTTTTTTTATCTTCTTTTATTCTCGCTTGTGATCAAATACTTGATTATTGTGTCATAAAACTTCACATCTCAATTCGATGGTTGGTTTCATATCAAGTGGTATCGAGCAATATGTGATCCTTAAATTTTCAATAATTGGTATCAGATATTATAGATATAATTAACATAATAAGTGGTATTAGAACGACTCAGGTATCTTGTTTATTTCACATATATTTTTATTTTTTAGTATAGATTTTTCAATTGCTGTCTTCCAATAGCCTGTTCAAGTTTCTTCATAGCGTATGGTCAACTGTTGTTAACCTACATAATTGTCATGTCAATTTATTGCATGTTTGGTCAATTCTCATTAAAGTTTTTAAATTTTAAACTAAAGTTCAGCCTCATAATTCATTATTCACCTCTCTTTATCTGTTCAGGCGCAACCAATGTCTTTGTATTTTTTAGAATTGTTTCTAAATTCCATCTTGTTTATTAGTTTAAATGAAGAGGTACCAAGATAATTGCTGCACTTCACAAACAAAGTTAACGTGCCACTTGCATAGTAACCTTAACTTGTATGGCCGATAACATACCAATTAAAGGAGATCAATTCCATAAAAGACAAGACCAGTAGAGGGTAATCAATGAAATTTCATCGTTATAAAAATCGTCCATATTTAAATACCGAATTACTACAACTATCCTTCTCCTAACATCCGTAATAAAAACAGTATTTACGAAAAGTATATTTTAATGTTATCTAGTATAATTAAATCTGAAAATTCCTAGTCAGCATCCCATGAAATAGAGGGCACTGTTGCCCATCCAAAGGATGAGATATTGGGGTGTGTTGGAGATGTTTCTCTCTCCACAGTATATTTTTTTTGTTTTTCTTCTTCTCAAAGGGTCCTTATAGGTTTTGTCAGATAGCATTGGTATAGTGGAACATCATTTTCAACAATAGCTATCTTTGCATGTTGTTCTTCTTTTGCTCTATATTTCTAACATTGTATTATTTGGCACTCTCAATGGTGTATTTTTTTAAAGATTATTCTTTCTTGGTACTTTAATTTATTTTTCCATTACAGGAATAGTGGAAGGAACTATATAATTTTATGCACAATTTTATTTTTAAAAGTAATTAATATATATTTATTACGCTTGACTCAATATAGTGGAGCAATATTAAATAAAGCTGCAAAATATTTTTCAATTTTAACCTTAAGACAGCATGATGTCACAGATGATGTCTAGTCGTGGTGTCACGGACCGCAGCTT
>CAIGRN010080946.1:0-19305 GCA_903798345.1 Fraxinus anomala
CTCTCTCCACGTGCGCGCAGGGGGGTGTAAATCATGGACCGAAAGAGGTTTTGGACCTTGAACTTGTGTGCGGGCACGACCTGCGTACACGAATGTCGGACCAAATTGACCAAAAATTGGCCCCTCAAAGTTGATTCGCTGGAGTAGTATCTGTGGGTGCTCGGAAACTACAGGTTCTATCATTGTATCCTGGGAAACGGACGCTCAATTTAGACCTCAAGCACAGACGGTGAGGGAGCGAATCTGTTTTAAGGAAACTATGTGCACAAGCTTCGGGTTAAAAGTTTTCTTTTTATTTAACTTCTGCAAGTGTTTGTTTTGTCACTCGTTTATGCAAAGCTATATTTTGCATCTCTATTTACAATTTTATTACTTGTTATACTTTACTACAATTTGACATATTATTGAATCTGCTACAGTATTGAATCTGGTATGTATAATTGAATATGTTGTATCCAGTAAGTGCATNTTATACTTTACTACAATTTGACACATTATTGAATCTGTTAGAGTATTAAATATGGTATGTATAATTGAATCTGTTGTATTCATAGTTATTGAATCTGCTAGTACATATTCTGTTAACGATAAATACGGAATGAGTCATCACTTATAGCAGAATTTCTATACAATAAGACGTGCCCACGCCTTAAGTAAATTTCATTTATACGATATCTATTATGTATATCCAGATGAATTAATCATTTAAGCTATATCTGTTTCGTGAAGCTTGTCCAACAAAATTTAGCAACTATGTATGGATTTTCTGGTACGCGCAAATCTGTTGCGGTTTTGTATAATTGCTTTGCCATGTACTTGGTATTATAGGGTGAATGCTCGAATATTGCGGAGCAGACATCCCTTCTCTCCCATTTCACCCCTCATAACACGGACTTATGAAGGAAAATGTACTTTCACTTAACTTGAAATGAAATACTCGGGATAAGAAATGTTTCTTTTTTGGGGTACTTTTCTCGTCTTTTTTTTTTGGGGTACTATGAGGAACATATCCGGAGAAAAAATAGTCGGGATATGTAGCTCAGAGGATTAGGGTGCGTGGCTACAAATCAGTATTTGGGAAATCGAATCTCCTCTCCCACAACTAGTTCAAAGGGTATACCTTTGCATATGGGTAGGAAAATCATTTACTTGTATTAGAGAGAATCTGAATTTGAGTTGTTCAAGCTCTACATGAAGAATTCTTGAGAACTTTTAAAATATATATTTGCAAGAAATTCTGATTTTTTTTTTTTTTTTGTTGAGTTAATTTCTCCAATGGTCATTGAAATATGTGCGAACTTTTGAGTTGGTCCTAAAAGTATTTTTCTTACCTATTTAGTCACTAAAGTAAATAACAATTTCACCATTGATTACGGGTTGGTAAAAGTAACATAATTGCGACTTCCATTAAGTGCCAAAGTGGACCAACATCCATTATTTCCCCTGTCAATTACATTTTGTTGGACTAAAATCTTGATTGTTGATAAATATTTTTGAATTAACCTCTAACCCTAAGTCACTAGTAAAAGCAGCAACAAGGAATCTTGTGCATATATTTAGTCGAAGAAATCCAAATGGCACATGTAGGGGACATAAAAGGTAGAGAAATTAAATATTTTTTTGGCTTCTTTTAATTTGTGAAGTGCTTTAAAAATAAATTATAATTTATTTTACCTAACATCCATCCACTACAATACCTCCTCTCCTAACATATCTATGATCAGCTATGAACACACCTATGTGCCATAACCAGGGTGAAAAATGAGCTATAAGCAATGGATGTCTTTTTAAATAAGAGATGAAATTATATTTGCTGATTCTTCCATCGCCGTCCACGTCAAATAAATTATGAAGTCCATAGATAGCCAAGTCTCAAATCAAGAAAGAAAATTGAAAACTATAGAAATTATACACTACGCATTTCACAATCCAAAGAAAGTTTTCTAATGCATTCATATGAAGAAAGGGCTTTAACCTCTGATTGGACCCATAACTTCCATTTAATCAAACCATATCATGAATAAATCCTCCAACAGCTACAAATAGTCAAATAAAAATCATCCCAAATCATCAAATGTCTAAAATGACATGTGAAAACTGAATATATTTGCTAAATAAAAGCTTACTTTTTCATCAATTGCATTGTTTAATTTCCATTTGTATTACATCACACAATCTAGCCAGCACGCACAGAAATCAAGCCAACATTTTCCATGTACATATTGTTTCCATTATAGATTTTATTTACCATGTATAGATCTAAGAGTCATCTATAAATGTACACTGTAAAATTACCAAAGCATATATGAGAATTTATCTTTCTTCTTCAAGATAAATATTCCTCCTCATCAAAATTAGTATAGTGTTAGAGCATTTCCCTTCCTGAGGCCTCTTCTGACTTCTCTACAACCTGTAAACCTTGAAACCATTTCTATAAAATCTGCAAATGGTGAAACGAATCACCACCATGTCTAATTCCACATCGTCCACACCTTCACAATTGATCAATGATCTCACATTCTCGTACTTCTTGACTCCTGCTGATAATCCTGGAACTATACTTATTCTCAACCTCCTCACTGGAGAAAACTACGCCGCCTGGAAACGCTCGATGTGTATGGCTCTCAATGCCAAAAACAAGTTCATTTTTGTCGATGGTACTCTAAAGAAACCATCCGACACTGAAATTGCAAATTTTTGGGATCGTTGCAGTGATATGGTTTTTTCTCGGCTTCTAAACTCAATTGACAGACACCTTCGACAGAGTTTGATCTACTGTACCAAACCATCGGATGCTTGGGCTAATCTGGACAATTGATTTTCCCAAAGTAATCACCCTCGTCTCTATCGCCTTCGACGTGATCTGGCCAACCTCAAGCAAAACACCATGTCTTTCACAACATACTACAACACAATCAAGGGAATTTGGGATGAAATCACTGTCCTAATTGATCCCAATCCGTGCACATGCAATGCTTGTAAAAAGACCGAAGAGACAACCAACACCGAATGGTTTTTTCAATTCATCATGGGCCTCAATGATTCCTTCTCCAACGTCCGCAATCAAATTGTTGCCATGGACCCACTTCCCACAATCTCCAAAGCATACACCATCAAGAAGAAACCCAGCGATTTCTGCAAATTCCCTTATTGCCCAATCCTGAAAACTCTGCTATGGCTGTCACGCGCACTCGATCTCCAATCACCAGTGGATTTCGCCCTCGTAATGATAGAAAATGTACAAAATGTGGAAAGGATGGCCATCAGGAGTCCTCCTACTTAGAAATCATTGGCTACCCTCCCCATTGGAACATCAATAAATCGAAGCAACCCATACGTACGAACCACAGTTCGGTCAATAATCGACACCACATAGCGAACTTGGTGTCTAATGATTCAATTCATCCCTCCTTGAGTGTAATTCCTGGCCATTTTGACAAGCAATACCGACAATTAATGGAACTCCTGCAACCTAGTGCCAATGCCGTTTCTGCCAATACCTTCTTTTGTATTCCTTTCCCAATTCAAAATGATAATTGGGTAATTGATAGTGGGGCTTCGGCCCATATATCTTCTCTATCCAACTTAAAATAGGCCATAAATGTTTCAGCCCACTCTCATTTCCTCACACTACCCACGGGTTATAAGGCCCAAGTTACACTTATGGGCCATATTCCAATTTCCCCTCACTTATGTCTTTATAATGTTCTCTTTGTCCCTAATTTTAATTACAATTTAATTTTCATTAGTCAGCTTACTAAATCGTCAAATTGTATGGGCCTTTTTTTCCTTCCATTTGTTTGTTCCAGGACCAACACACGAGAAAGCTGATTGGGATGGGTGAAGAACGTGAAGGTCTCTACCATCTAAAGCATTTTACTCCAACTGCACTTCAAATCATGAACAATCCCACAACTGCAGGACCTATGGCATCTTCGTTTGGGTCATCCTTCACATTCTTGCATTCCGAGATTTTTATGTAGTTCAAATAATATTAAATATTGTAATAGTTGTATTCGAGGCACACACATACGCTTCCCTTTCAAATTAGTAGAGAATAAAAGCACTTTCTTACCATTGTAGATTATTTCTCACGTGTTACTTGGGTATACTTCATGCGTTTTAAATCTGAAGCACTTATTTGTCTGACCACTTTTATTAAAATGGTTCACACACAATTTAATTGTCCTATCAAGCATGTTCGATCTGATAATGGACATGAATTTCTTTCTCATCATATGCAATAATTCTTCCTTGACCATGGCATCATCCATTAACGTACTTGTGTTGAGACGCCCCAACAAAATGGTGTGAACATTGTCACCCATTAAATATAGCTCGATGTCTTCGCTTTCATGCACATTTATCTATTTCCTTCTGAGGTGAATGCATACTCATTGCTACCTACTTAATTAATCGCATACCAACCCCATCTCTCAATAACAAATCTCCATACGAACTGCTTTTCAACAAAACACCCAACTATGATCACCTTCGTATCTTTGGATGCCTTTCTTATGCACACACTTTAAATGTTCATCGAGATAGGTTTTCTCCTCGTGGCACATCATGCGTATTTCTAGGCTATTCTCAAACCTTACATATCTATCGTGTCTATGACTTACAAACCAAGAAGATATTTCTATCTCGTGATGTACGCTTTGTAGAATCTGTTTTTCCCTTTGCTAATATCATGCAGCACAGTGACCTTACATCACCACCCACCATGACAAATCATCCACAATTGATCGATATGACACACACAACCTCACCCCCATCCCATAATTCACACGGCACTACTGCCACATCTTCCCAATCATTGCTCCCGCTAGCTATTGAACAACACGAACCCTCACAACTAGCTGATGATAGTTCTGCCAACAATCTAATCACCACCACATCATCAACCAGGTCCCCGTCCCAACCATCTCGACCTCGACACACCATCACTCATCCTACATATCTTCAGGATTGTATTTGCTCAGATCTACCTCCAGAGGGACCATGTTCATCATCCCATTCCCAGTCTTTCTCAAGTTCGATACACTCTTTGCCTATTTTTCTTTCTTATCGTTTCTTTAGTCCAAAACATTTTGCTTTCCTATCTTCTATCTCAAAAAATGTTCAAGACCCTGTATATTACTCTCAAGCCATTCTTAAGCCTCATTGGCAAAAGGCTATGACTTTTGAAATTCAAGCCCTGGAAGCTAATCACACATGGACCTTTGAGCATCTTCCCCCTGGTTAGAAGGCCATTGGTTGCAAATGAGTTTATGAAACAAAATTGAATGCAAATGGTTCCATTGAATGTCATAAAGCTCGTTTAGTTGCTAAGGGTTTCACTAAGATAGAAGGTCTTGATTATAATGACACTTTTGCTCATGTGGCTAAACTTGTTACCGTTCGTTGTCTCCTTGCTATAGCTGCAGCCAAACATTGGATTATTCAACGGTTAAATGTTCATAATGCTTTCCTCCATGGTGATCTTGATGAGGAAGTGTACATGCGACCACCACCAGGCTATTGCCATCAAGGGGAGACACACGTATGCCGCCTCCATAAATCCTTATATGGTCTCAAACAAGTCTCGCGTCAATGGTACTCGAAATTATCTCATACTCTCATCCTTGCAGGTTTTAGTCAATCTACAGTTGATCACAATCTCTTCACCAAAACCAAATTGTCATTCTTATATATGTTGATGATATTCTAGTTGCTCTTAATGACATCTCTGCCATCAATTCTATCTAACGACATCTTGCTCAGACCTTCAAAATCAAAGATCTTGATGATCTCAAATATTTCCTAGGGATTGAAGTTGTTTGATCTCCTAAAGGCATTTTTATCAATCAAAGGAAATATACTTTGAACATTCTCTCTGATTCTGGTTAACTCAGCACTCGCCTTGCTTATTTTCCCATGGAACAACATTGCAAACTTAATGACTTGGATGGTGATCTTATGGATGATCCTAGCTCATATCGATGATTGATTGGTCATTTGATCTATTTGACTATCTATCGTCCGGATATAACCTTCGCTTTCAACATTTATGTTAGTTCATGCACACTCCTAGCAAGCCTCTTCATGCTGCTCACTGTTTGCTCCGTTATTTGAAAACTACTCTTGGTTATGGCCTCTTCTTCTCGTCCAACTATAGTTTTCAAATATCTGCCTTTTGTGATTCTGATTAAGCTAGTTGTCCACTCACATAACGTTCTACAACTGGTTTCATCATCAAATTGGGTGATAGCCCCATCTCTTGGCGCACTAAGAAACAAACTACTGTCTCTCGTTTTTCTGCTGAAGCTGAATATCGTGTGATGGCCACTACAACTTGTGAATTTTTTTGGCTTTGCCTCCTTCTACAGGAACTCATTGTGCCCCATCTGCAGCCTATTCTGCTTCACTATGACAATCAGGCTGCCATCCACATTGCTCGTAATCCAGTTTTCCATGAACGAGCAAACACATTGAATTAGATTGTCATCTCGTTCGTGAGAAAATTAAATCTGGTTTGCTTACGACCTCCTATATTCCAACAAGCTAATATCTTTACTAAGCCCTTAGGACGTGAATTGTTTGTTTTCTATCGATCCATGTTGGGCATTACGCATCTCCATGCTCCAACTTGAGAGGTAGTATTACAATATACAATCAAGCCAGCACACACAGAAATCAAACCAACGTTTTCCATGTACATATTGTTTCCATTACAGACTTTATTTACCATGTATAGATCTAAGATTCATCTATAAATGTATACTGTAAAATTACCAAAGCATATATGAGAATTTACCTTTCTTCTTCATGATAAATATTCCTCCTTATCAAAATTAATTATTTGAATCCTCTCTCTCTCTCTCTCTCTCTCTCTCTCTCTCTCTCTCTCTCTCTCTCTCTCTCTCATTTGTAGCCATGAATTGGCTATATATTTCTATATGCGAGTGTTTAGGGGTTTTGGGCGTGTGGGAGAATTTTATAACATATTTATTATGTTATTAAATGTTTTAATTAGTTAATAGGGAATTAATCAATTTAGTTAATTTTTTAGGGTATTGAGACTAATTTGCCTATAGGGGGCTACATTTTATGAAAAATACATTTTTTTTAAAGAAATACTTCTTCTTAGTTGAAAAAAATAATATTTTACAATTTACACCATTTCATAGTTTTCTTTAATAAAAAAATACTATTTAAAAAAAAAAAAAACCTTTTTTTCATTTCATATCATTATTTTAATTTTTCTTTATAAAACAAAATTTTTATAAGTCTGGGTAATATTATCACTATATTACTTGTAAAATAAGGTTTAAATAATTAAATCTTTTACTAAAAATTAATATTTTAGAATAATGTTGTGTTACTTGTAAAGTAGTATATATGATAATATGTTATTATTTAGTTTTTAGATTATTTATTATTTGCAATATTAACAGAGGTTCGATGATTAATCACCATATCTGATAATTTAATTTGTTCGATCTAACCCGAATTTTAAGCTATCAGCCTACTCAGGCCATGTTTGGAACACTTAATTTGACACCACTAATAAGGATATTGATGAACGATGTACACTTGCGATACCGTTGTTTATTGTATTAGTATAATTTCATATTCCTATTTATTCATGTTTAAGTTTGTGTTTTTTGTTACCACTGAATGAAGGGAATTTCCGTAATAATATATATGCGCGCCAACCAAATATCTAAGAAAACATTTTAAAAATACTTGGCGAATAAAATGTTAAATTTCTATGTAATATGAAATAGCATAATATTTTTAAAATTTATGTGTAGGTTAAACCTTATACATATACCATTAATATATAACAATAATAATTTTTACTCATTAAATTATATTAAATTATTAATCAAAGTAACTTTTTATTTAAAAGTAAGAATAACTTAACACGTGAAAAAAAAAGGGTCTCATCGTTTTAAGTAAAGAAGTTAGCCAAACATCAATAAATCGAAAAACCTGGTTCTATAGCTTTCGTCACTGAGTATGTAGGGCATATGGTGAAGTTTCTCTGGAACAAGGCAAAGCTCAAATGTGAATAAGAGTGACACAATTTCAATACAAATGACCGTGATGAGCAACCAAGATTTGACATTTGTTCTTAATTATAATCAGCCAATAAGTAGATAGCAAAACGCACCAACACAACATGGATTATCCATCAAATTGTACTTCTAGTTCAATGGTGGTGCATTATGTAGAAGTCCATCATTATGTTTGGTACCCAGTATTAGATATAATTAAACGTTACAACAATTGTAATTCCCGAAGTATAACATGTTTGATTTCTTTTCTTTCTTATATAAAAGACAGGAAAATTCGAACCATAATACTAAAACTGTAAATCCATCGCGATAAACTTCTTACAACATAGCTATTCATATGAAGCTGTTGCAAAATAACATCTAAAAAGTAACAGATTTTCATTCACGATTACCTTTGCTTTAGCTCAGGAGACTAGCTGAGGAATTTTGGCCAGCGATTCTTGAATCTTTTCCTCTGAAAATGACAAATCAACAAGATCTCCCTGCAGATACTTCTCATAAGCTGGCAAATCAAAATGACCATGCCCACACATTGCCATGAGAATGACTTTTGATTCTCCAGTCTCTCTGCACCGAAGAGCTTCTCTGATGGTGGCAGCTATGGCATGAGTTGGTTCAGGTGCTGGTATCAACCCCTCCGACCTAGCAAATCGTATGGCACCTGAAGAAACAAGAAAAGAAAAGGTATTAGCCAACAGTAAAGCAAAAAACTTTTAGAAGAACATCAATTTTAGAAGGAAATTTTCAATGGCGGTCCCAAAACAAATAAACAAAGCACATGGATCGCCAATCAATTTTTCTGGGTTTAGGTTTCCAAACATTCATTTTCCTTGCACATTGATTCTGAAAGGATGGAAACCCTCAATTTTTCTAGTTAATGAGACATCCACTTTGCATGTGATGACTTACTTGAGAATTACGTTCACCTAATCCACTCCAATGCCAGTTTCACTCAAAAACGGTCAAAAAGGGGAAAAGAAAAGAGTCGATAGACTAGAGGTGAGCACAGGGAAATGGAGTGGGTTGACAAAAATAACACTTATTTTTTATGGCATCCATCCAATGAGGATGAAGACAAATGTGCACCGAAACTGAGAGATTGGGGTTGTAAATTGGTGAAATGTCAGTTGGTATCCAGAACAAGCAACAAACTCTCTACTTTGAGCTTTATGTGGAGAAGAAAAAGATGAATACCTTCAAAGCATTCTTTCTGCTGAATCGAAATTGCTTCCATGTAACCCAATTCATAGACATGCGAAATCAATGGAGCCATTCCATGGTACCGCAGACCACCTAGAAAACAAGTGATTTA
This sequence comes from Fraxinus anomala, assembly GCA_903798345.1. Classification (NCBI taxonomy): domain Eukaryota; kingdom Viridiplantae; phylum Streptophyta; class Magnoliopsida; order Lamiales; family Oleaceae; genus Fraxinus; species Fraxinus anomala. The sequence goes on from CAIGRN010080946.1 coordinate 9,379, forward strand.
AAGAGAAGGGTTCGTAACAGTAAGCAAAAAGTATTGTAAAATAATGCTTTACCAGCATGAATAGGGTCTGGTACAAAGTCATGTCCAAGAGTATGCATCTTCAACAAAGGAGTCAACCCGGCTGTATCACCATAATCATAAGCATATACACCTTTAGTCAAGGAGGGGCATGCTGCAGGTTCAACTGCTCTAATAACAGGGTTGATCTTTCCATTAAATTTCTCCCGAATAAATGGAAAAGCAAGTCCTGCAAAATTGGACCCACCCCCAGTACAGCCAATAATCACATCTGGAGTCTCCCCTATAGCCTCCATCTGTTTTATGCACTCCTCACCTATAACAGTTTGATGTAACAAAACATGATTGAGAACACTTCCTAGACAATATTTGGTATCAGCGTTTGTAGCTGCTACCTCCACAGCCTCGGAAATAGCTATTCCTAAACTTCCCGGGGTTGATGGATCTTTGTCGAGTATTCTCCGACCAAATTTGGTAATACTGGAAGGTGAAGCGTGCACTTTGGCGCCCCAAGTTTGCATCATCAATTTACGATATGGTTTCTGATCATAAGAAGCACGGACCTGCCACACCTGTAGTAGAACCAACAACAGGACATCTGGCTCATAAAAACTGATGCTTGGCTACAATTCTCTATGCATCATATTATACACTTATGCCTTCATTGCGAATCAACATACAAATTACTGTTGGACTATGTGGAGAATATTTTTTTGTTAAAAGGGTTTATTTGGCATTATACATGTATAAGGTCAACCTAATATTCCTATTGTATAAATGATTTATTAGGGGGGCGTTTTGGGTGTGCAAGAGAGATGTCAGGTAAAACTTCTATTGACAAGTGAACGTAGCTCTCGTGTTTAGGGTGAACTATGTGTGCGCTTTGCTCGTTTCTTATTGCTTTTCTAATTTTTATTCCTCTTAGAAGTAGGGATCAAGGCTTAATTCATATAATTACATTGGGCATGTGAAACAGCCAATTAAACATTACATGCTTCATGAAAAGTTATTTACCTCGCAGTTGAGACCAAATAAGCTGCACGCAAAAGCAAGTGAACTCCCCCATTGGCCAGCACCAGTCTCTGTAACTACGTTCTTGACACCTTGCTGTGCGTTGTACCAGACCTGTGGTACTGCAGTGTTCGGTTTGTGTGACCCAGCTGGGCTAACCCCCTCATACTTGTAGTAGATTCTAGCCGGCGTATCGAGCAGTTTCTCCAATCTTTTAGCTCTGAATTTAACTGACAAGCATAAGATTTTCTTAACTAATTAAGTGAAATAGACAATCCAGTGAATATCCATTGTGGACAAGTACGTTAAAACACTCCCATCTAAAAACTTAAGATACTAAGGAGAAAACACATTTATATATTAAAATTTAATGATCAACACGCGCCTCCTGTACAACCAAGATTCAATTTTTCATCAAAAGAGAGATAAGTATACAAATTTTATAAATGGATGGGGATGACTCCACCTCAGCACCTTTGCTTCTTTCTATACCATGTTAAATCACCTCTTCCAAAACCAACATAGGGAACAAATTTATCAATTTATGTCTAATCTTAGACAAAGTAGAAGTAACCTGATCAAAGGAGTAGGCCGCCAAAGTCTATAAACATCTATAACCTCCTCTGGGATGTCAACAAAACGATCATTGGAGGCCTCTTGCTTAATCAACTCATCCGGAAATAAAGGCGACAAATCTGCCGGTGTTGCTGGTTCGAAAGTTTTTGGATGAAGAGGAGGTGGTGGTTTTACTGGAAGATCTGCAATTAGATTGTACCACTGGCGAGGAATTTCAATTCCTTTAGAATCAGCTCGCTGAGATGATTGTGCTGTTGCTCTGAAATTGGATGAAAGCTTCAGAATACATGGTCTACTTTTCGATGCAAAAAATCCTGGCCTCTGCTCATCACCTGACGGGAGGGGCAAGGAATAGTTGGATGATTAACAAAACAAAATGGTGAATGAACAACAAAAATACAGAACAAATAGCCAGAAGCTTATCAATCACTTCAATTCCGACAGCAGCTAAAAATGGGAGCCTCGATCAAATGACACATTTACTGAATATCAGTTTTTACTATTAAAAGAATGTGCAACTTAACACTGATTCATCCCTATAAAAGAACTGAAAAATATAGTACTCAAACCCAAGCTGGCCAGAATGATGTAATTGATAAGCACGTTTGGCTTTTAAGTCCCTTTCCATATCCAAACATGTTCGGATACCTCACATTTTTCTCAATTATTTTTGAAGTAACTCTTGCATTTTATTAATTATGGCCTACTTATTTACTTATAAGTAGACTGACCTATAGTTAGGGCCCTTTGGCATGGCTTTTAAAAAGCCAAAAGTAACTTTCGAGAGCTAAAAGGAGCTTTTGGATCTATTTGACTAATTTTATGAGGGCGCTTCTTCTAATTCGAAGAGATCATTGAGTAAATTGGTACAATGTATCTTCCTCTGGAAGAATACGAAACTTTTTTAAAAATTAGTCTCTAAAGAACAATCAAGATAACTTGCTCAAGAGCTCTTCCCCGTGGTGAAGTAAAATGCGGGTTCTTTGAGCTTAGGGAAACAAGCTCTAAACAAGAATTCTTGCAACAATTCGAAAATATGCTAAAGTTCAAGCAATAAACTGTTACTGATAATCAAAGATAATCCATATTTACTTAATTAATAAAAAAATTACTTATTTTCAGCAAATTGAAGTTTCATTATACTACATATAATTAAATGAAACAAGTAATACGGATTATAGCTAGAAAATACCTTGCAAGGATGAGTGGATGGGAATATTTGGGGTGATCAGAAAAAGCGATTGTGCCATTTTTGGGATGAAATACAGAGATGAGCGGGTAATTTGTTTATCATTTGTTCTTAGGGTTTTTTTTTTTTTTTTATACCAGGGGGAATACGACTATCATCTTCGTACTGTTGACATTTCAATGTTCCCATGTGATTGCATGGGAGTTTGGTTCAATCCAATTAATGAATTTCAAACTAGATATTTCTCCATTTTTTCTCAACTTTTTGAACACACGTTCTAAAAATTTGACACGCAACAAACTTTTTGAGCACACGTTCTAAAAATTTGAAACGCGCTGACTTAGGTCTGGGCAAAAAAAAATCGATCAAATCATCGACTTGAACTGGTTTGGATCAATTTGACACATGTAATTGGTTTTGTTTATTTGTTAGTTTATTTATCCATAATCTCATAACTACATTTCGATTCCCTCCAATCTATGATGTTGCCAATAAGTAATAGCATTGAAAATTTTCTTTTACAAACTCATTATGTTGTACTTAGATTTTTCCCCTCCTTAGTCAGTCGAGCTACATAATGTATAAAAACTCAACAAAATTCTTAAGTTTTCTATTGATCTGTCTATGTCTCTTTTAACTTGATTTTATTTATTACTCAATAGTTCTTGTAATATAAAGTTATTTAGTTATTTTAGTTCTTGTAATCTAACTACACTGAAAACCCAAACAACTTTTTTTTAAAAAAAAAATTCAATTTCAACTAAAAGTTCAAACCGACTAACCGAATCAAACCAAACCGAATTGGTTTGGGTAGGTTTGGTTTAAGAGTTATAGTGGATTGGTTTGGGCTAAAATTCACACAAGCCAACTAATTTGGTTTTCTTTTCGAGTTGAAATCGAAACCGACCCAATCTAAACCTCGCCCAAATGTACACTGAGTAACGATATTTATGATTTATCCTAAAATTAAAGAATAAGATCAATAGAGTGAACGATGTCACACTTTTACCTACGGGCAAGCTACATGGTTGCCGCTAAGCAAAATTCCACGAACGCACTTCATTTCGTTATGAGTAGCAACTTGAGTATGGCCTCTTCCACCTTCATGTTCGAGATGTGAGGCCATGTACTAGTGCCTTGTCTACCTTCAATTCTGAGGTGTTAAGAGTACAACTCAACACCTCGTCGATAACAACTTCTGAGAGAACACAATTCCTTACAGACTAGTCACTTCTTCTCCTCGAGATGATCAGAGAAAACTTAGCCCTTAGCCACACCGAATTAACCTCTTGATTCTAGGTGGTTGAGGTGATTAGAGGAGACACAACCTTTAGACTGAGGTGGGAGGTTAGATCCCGAATGTCTAGTACAAGTTACAATCTAAAACACTAAATCACACTCGATTTGATTGATGTGATATCTTTCTAAGGTGATTGTGATTCAAATCTCTTTTCTATTATGACGTCATTGAGCTTGACTCCTAAATCGTTAGCATAAGACCATGTGTCAAGTATCTGGAAAACTTTAGTTTCAGCTATTGGCATCTAAATACTCACATTTGATATCATTTGAAAGTAATTGCAAATTGTTAGTCTAAATCTAAAATATAAATTTGACTTCTTCATTACTTCTCCTTTCATGTTTTCCTGCAGTAAATTCATTGTCCTTTTATTGACTTGAACGTTAGAGAGCATACTATCATTGCCCTTTGCCTTGCTAGGAGAAGTCTCAGAATGGGCCCCTATCGTGTGTGTCCAAAAGTGCAAGTAACGTACATGTGGAGGATAGATAAGTAGAGATCTGTTCATGCGCTGATTCCTTACCAGATTCAGAGGTCAACATATCTCATATCTATACATTTAATTTGCCATTATCATTTCATTCCTCATCACATGCTACATGAAATGGGATGATGGTGAGGATAAATAGCATTATTCTTTGAAAATTGTTCACTTTTTAATTTTTTTCTACACTTGAAATCCCAAATTTAACTTTATTTTCGTCTTTATCCTTTTGCTAACCTTTATCTCATTTCTTTTTCCATTTCTTTCACCCTTGTGTTCGAACTTTTCTTCTTAATCCAATGTTGCATCCCACCCTCGCAATCTTCGAGTCTACCAAGCTGTAGAGTACTAGCTTAGTAAATCTTGAGCTCTTCCTAAACTACTATCGAGCACATATGCAATAGATTGGAAAGTGGGACAGGATGCACGAGAAATTAAAGAAGACGGGCTACGCGGTGGGGGAAGTGGAACAAAATGAGGATGATAAAAAAGATGACAATTATAATTATAGTAAAACATATTCATTTTATGAATTTCTCAAATATACATATAAGCTTTTTTTCTTTCTTTCCTTTTTTTTTTTTAGGTAGATAAATGTTTGTTTCGACAACTACTCATTTATCTAGAACTTGAAAACTAGCGATTTTAAAGAATTTTTTGTAACACAATAGTATTTCAAATCTCTCCATACGCTTCAAGGACTAGTAATGAATAAATGAACTGTAATGACATATCAATATTAATTGGATAATGTCGAACATTGCTAAGGTAAAACAGTTAAAATCTCATTAATTGTAATGTTCAAAAATACGTACAAAACATGTCTTCAATAGTGCATTTATATCCATCTTTATGCAAGCCTCACTCCCATTTGCACTCAATCTTACTAGTATTTCTGAAAATTGAAGTTAATAACACACTCCCATCCATTCTACTCAAAACAAAACTCTCCACCAAAACATAGCAACCAAACTTTCTCCACACAATATCACTTCTAACCTCCTTTCTACCCGTCACTCTCACCTCCTTATGTCCATCAAACCATCCTCTTGTCGCTTGTAGCAACCTTATTTTCTCTGAAATGGCCAAACTCAAACCAACGCCCACTCTCCTCCTATGTTGTTCTTTCGCCTTAAACCAAACAAACCCTTCGGCATCCAGCCTGTCTTCATCTTTCTCAGCTTCTACTCCGCATACCAAAGAAACCAACCTTTTTACTCTTTGATTAACGACAACAACAATGTTGTTTTCGCGGTGTCCAGAAGATTGATGGATGTCTTGGGAGATATCCATGGTGACCGATTCTTTTCCGCATGCATATATTTGTTCCCACCTTAAGTTTAGACTCAGTTCATAGAACATAGATTTTCTCATTTGTTCTTTCACTCTGTGGGCTTCATCTTTCACAAACACACAAGGGCAGTACCATTTTCCAATAATAATTGGAGTGGAACACTTGGAATATAAAGGAACATTCAATTCTGGGAGTTCTTGCAAGAGAGAAATGTTAAGTCCTGGAGCTTTTGATAAATGATATTTGTAAGACTTAACAGTGTAAACTTCCCATCCTGATGTTCTGAGGAAACTAGGAGGATTACCATCCCATTCGATTGATTTCGCTAAGAATCCACCACTGTGATAACGATGAATCTCGACTTGTTGATATCTGTCCCTGTAATCGAAAGGCCTTGTTTTTCGATATTTTCGGACATCGTTAAAGCAACACATTGCTGAAGCATCTTCTCTAGAACATGTGTATGCCTGTCTGCAGAACTCGTCAAAAGAAATGAAACTTAGTGAAAAAAACTCTGAGCAAGTCCATCAGGAAAAAAAATATTGCAACAAAAATAGTTATTGTTGAAGCAACCTCTGTCTTTTTAGCATGATTACTCCATGAATTAATCCCTAACGTTCTTCCAAAAATTGTCAGAACATATTGGACTGTGGAGCCTAATGATAGTGAATACTTTTTCTCTCGACTGTACATCGACTTAGTTTTTATTTGATTATGTCACTTTGCCAGAAAGAATTGGCAGATGCAATGACAGTTGAAGTGGTGATAGCAGATGATTGAATTGAAAAGTTGATTGTGTTTTAAACAATCTAATGATAGGATGTCATGTGCCATTATGTCAATTTTTCTATCAAACTTTTCTGACAACGTAGTATAATTGATTTTTATTTATTTAGAGATATTGACTAGTACACGCGATGTTAGCTAGGCACCCTACTATTGCTACCATATACAGACTTTTGGGGGGCTCATTTTCCAGTAGACACGACAGATGTGCTAAAATATTGAAAATTTTTAGAGTGGCAACTAGATGATACTCTCACATCGAATTGCAATAAATATGTTCTAATTTTATTTTATTTATTATTACTCTCAAAATATGAACTAAAAGTTAAACCTACATTCCACAACAAACCCAGGTACCAGAATCCCATGTGTGATGCGATAAATTTCATTTATGATTAACATGGTTTGGATACCTCCACCTATGTTTTTCATAGTGGGTTCCAAAATAGGCAAAGAAGGGTTGGGAAAGGCATGTTAGTGTTGACTGGTCAAGATCTAGTCGCTTTATATATTCTAACAAATCTAGCAATGATCAACCGAACAAAATGTTGGTGATCATAAAAGATTCAAGTCGTAAAATCCAAATTTATGAACAATCTAGTTTGGACGTCCATGTCCACTTATCGATTTCTATCTCCAACAACCTTACACAAATAGAAAAACATGGTTTCGGGTTTTGAACGAAAGGGACATATATACAAAACTCGAGGGAGATAATTAAGTGTGTGTTTGGTGGAGATTAAAAATAGATTTTTAGTAGATTTTGATAGAATTTTTTGAAATATGTGGTTGAAAAGCTGTAAGACCCATGAAAGATGTGATTAATATTGATTGTTTGAATTTGACTTAGATTAAAATTTGATTTTAATTTGTATCAAACAAGCTCTAAAAGATAACTATACAAACTGTTGACAGATTTATGAGATAACACTGATGGTATAATAACATACCCTTTATGTTTGCCCTTTGCCTGGATAACATAGTATCTGTTGGATGAAAGAGGCTGATCAATTACTGGTATAAACCAGACCTTTTTAATGCTAACATCTTCATGTACTGATGCATTTACAACCTTCAGAATCCTGTCCTGAGGGAATGGAAGCCTCTTTATTCTGTTGCTCCTGAATATCCCATAACAAGATAAATCTATGCCTTCTGATTCTTCGTCCGAAACAACTAGCTGACCGGAATATGGAGCGTCTCGCAGTGGCTGTGCGTAGAGAGCGCCGGGATGGTTGCGATAGAGGGATCGCGGTTTTGTCACGTACATCTCTTCCTTGTGCTCGAGCTCGTCTTCGGGAATTTAATTATTTTAGGAGTGAAAAACTAAAGTTCAATGTCCACAAAAATGTGTGAAACATATCAATTTACAATTCATAAAAGCTATTCAAAGGATAAAGTTGAACCAGGAATATTTAGTTTCTTTTTAGCTGATCTGATAGCCAATGTGCATGTAATGCATTATTGACATCTCAATAGCAGCATGTTTGGACAAGCTTCAAAGTTTTAGGATAAGTAACTTTTTTATTGCAGGACGAGAGTTATTTTCATTACTTGAAAGTGAGAAAAATTATCCGAAAAATGTTTGAAGTTAAATAAACAGGCTACTCAAAAGTAAATTATACATTTTAAGGTGTAGCCGAACATGCTTTCGGACATTGATTAATTGTTTGATACATTATTATATATCTATCTTTTTATCTCACAACTTTATTCCGAAAAGGAAAACCACTAAACTTTTTTTTCTAAATGAAAGTTGAAAGGGGAAATTATTCGATGAATTGTCAATGAAAACAAAATGAAGTGGACCAAGAAGAAGTCCTTTTGTGAATTAGAAGTTATAACACACAGGAAAAAAATTTCTATAGAGGTCCTAATGTCCGATTCTTCTTGACATAGATACTTTAATTTCTTTGCACATTGAAATTTTTTTCTGTAATCAGTTGCCATTGTGCCGACTATCCTCCACGTATGTTCAAATATTGTTCAAAATCAATAAAATAGGCTTTGAAATGAAAAAAGAATTTGGTGGCCAAAACTGGTTGCATAGGCCTTTCTTGCTTGCGGTCGCATATAAAGGTGCAGGGTTTATATGCCTTGCAAGTGATTTATCTATGCGACTGCATAGGTTTGTTCAATGCGGTCGCGTAGAAGTAAAAAATAGCCAATATGGCTGATTTTTGGTGAATTTTTTGTGGCATTTGGTGAAAAGCTTGAAACTTTTCGTGATTTTTTGACACTATTTTGTGGGTGCTGATCGAAATCTACAAATACAGGATATATTATCATATCAATAGCATAATTCGACAACTTGAGATCAAATCTTCATTCAAAAAATAGAATTTACATTCTTCCCTTCATATTTAAATTTATTTCAAAGTGTTCTTGAAGTTTAGATAGAAACACTAAGTACTTAAATATTTTTCTATTACAAGACTTGATTAATCCTTTAAACCATTTGTGAATATCACTTTAAGCGTCAAATTCAATTCGAGGGAGGGCAAATATTGTTTGAGAACAATGATATTCGTGTTTAAGCATTCATCTTTATTCCGATATTGTTATTTTTTGTTCTTTATTTCTTCTTTATCCCTTTTTGTGTGGAAACTTTTTTCCAACAATCTCAAACAATAATTTTGCAATGGAGAATGAAATTACGATGGCAACTATCAAATTGATGAATCAAGATCTTGTCCATCTAGATCGGTTTAATGGGACAAATTTCACACGATGGCAAAACAAGTTGAAGTTCCTTCTCACTGCGTTGAAGATCTTCTAGATTCTTGATCTAAAATTAGCACCACTTGCAGATAAACATTAGCTTTTGATATGTTTAAAACATATAAAAATGAAATTGAAACCCTCTTAAATAAGAAAATATAAACTCTAAGAAGTGATAGAGGAAGTGAATATTTTTCTAGCGATTTTAACTTGTATTATGAACAATAAGGCATAATTCATCAATATTCTATACCTAGGACACCCAAACAAAATGATTTAACTGAAAGGAAAAATATAACTTTAGTTGAGATGATAAATACTGTGTTAACTTATGCTAAGTTGTCATTTAATTTATGGGATGAAGAATTGTTGAGTGCAAGTAGGATATTAAATAAAATTCATTTGAAATATACAAATGTTTCTCCTTATGAATTGTTGAAAGGAAGAAAACGTAACATTAGATATTTCAAAATGTGAGGGTGTCTTGCATATTTTAAGAACACAAACCCTAATAGACCAAATGTGTTAAAAAAAAAAAAAAAAAAAAA
>CAIGRN010080953.1:0-21522 GCA_903798345.1 Fraxinus anomala
AAACTTGAGAGACCTTTTTTTTTGTATTTTTCGGCGTTAATCTTGTGTTCTTCCTTGTGAATTTTTTTGTAACACTTGCTTGCAGAATAATCACTATTCTATTCGACGTCACTTCCATAAAGAGAGACAAACTGTTCATTTGAGTCCGAGCAGTTAGTTGAGTCCACTTTCACATTTTGATCAGTTTTTTCTGCTCAGGTTATGCATAATCGATTGGACTTCCTTCCATTTTCACATACAATACAAACTGAGTCAACAAATTCTTGATTTGTCTTACCAGAAGCCAAAATTGATTATTCAAATAAAATTTTCCATTTCACCAGACGTATCTTCTGTGTGCTTCAACATACCAAACAACTTGATACTCTGATATCACTATTGAGAATTAATGCAAATTTCCTTTAGTTAGTCCACATGATCATTGTTCAAAAAAATAAACAAAGAGAAAAATTATTTAGACAGTCAAAAATTTTCATGTATTAATTGCTAAGGAATAATATCTCACATCGAATAAAGATGATAACATAGACCAATTTATAAGAGTTTGTGCTACTCCTCTTAATAAGATTGACTTTTTAAAATGGAACCTCAATTCTTAACATTAATTATATAGAATTTTCACTCAACTAAACTCTCGTAGGAAAGATATCCTAACTTTCACCATGCCACAAATTTCTGCTCTTTTGAATAATTCACAAAGAGAGCAAGAAAAATAGAATATTGGGCATATAATTTTCGGTGGTGCTAGTCGTACATCACCACTTAAATCCGTTCGGCGCCCTCCTATTGGATAGGCAGCGTCCCCACCAATAGGAGGGCGCCGGGTGTCCATTATGGATATCCTTATGTAAGTAATGATGTACCACTAGAATAATTCTATAATTTTTTCTCTCAGAATCGTCAAGTACACCACTTCAACTTGTAGAAATAAGATTGCAGAATTCTTGACCTACTTCACCATGGAATTGGAGGACACGTTAGATCCTTCAAACTGGCTTCACAATTTCGATTCCAATTTGTGGCAACTTTTCCCACCCATTAAAAGGAATGCATATATTTGCATGGAAAGTTGATTATCCATTTATGCTAATTTCCTTCCAAAATGGGCAACAAAAATTTGACACTTTTTGAGTCAATATTCCAACATAATCGACACCAACATATAAGGGTTCGTTTAACACCGTTGTTATGGGTAGAACTTTTATCAATAGAGTTTATATTTATAGAGCTTCTTCAAAAGATATTATCGAAAAGTTAATGATTGTTTATTTGTCAAAAAATGATGTTAACGTCATCAAAAAAATGTTGTTAACCTTAAAGTAAATTATATTTACAATTAATAATCGAAGTACTTATCTAGAATTGTGCATACAATTAATAAACTAAATATTATTTCTTTATTATACAAAATTATAAACTTAAATATTTTAATTAACTTTTCATTTTAGGATTTCTTTTTAGTATAATTCTAGTCATTTTATATTTATTTGTTTGAGAAGTTAACATATGGTATATATGAATTATCGTAAAAATATAAAATACCATAATTTCTTTTATAATTTTAAATTTCATTTTGTAAACTTCATTTTAATTTTCATTTCTGAAATATATTATTGGATATTAACAAATGAAAAATAATAATAAATAAAATTAAAAAGTAAACGATGTCATATTATCATTAAAAAAGAATCATTAAATTATATAAAAAGTGATTGCGAAATTTGATATGCTTAAAATTTCACTACAAAATAAGAGCTTTTTGGAAAATTTCAAATTGGAGCTTCTCCAAAATAGCTTAAAAAGTTATTTTTTTGGTCAATAAACACTTCCGCAACCAAGTAACTGTATTTCTATACAAAAGTTCTTTTGATTCTAAAAGTTCTTTTAAGCTCTCAAATAGTCATTCCAAACACATTAAATAGTAGAGTTACGATGCACATATAGATGGCAATGTCGGCATAATTGAGTTATGCTGCACGTAAGGGCCACGTTAGCCCTATACACGTGGCCCTATAAGAGCCAGAGGACACGTGACCTTGTACGTTCAACATTTTTGTAAATAGCAATATGTTTCTTTTGTATATCAAAGATCCTATGCACCGGAGAACAGGGGGTCTGGGGGGTTGCGTAACCCCACCTCCTCCTCTTTTTATTTTTATTTTTATTGATAAATCTTATTTGGTATTGATTGAAATCTAAATTTTAATTTAAATCAAAATTAACAATTAATTTTAATAACATATTTTATGGGATCCACAAATTTTCAATTTTTATCAAAATTTATTAAAAATCTAATTTTAATCCCCACCAAACAAGGTCTCCCTCACGCCTTTTTACCAAAACCTTGGCCCTTCTAATTTTTAAAAATTTTTCTATAATTTCTCCACAAATGATCACATTTACCACAAATCTTCACTTCCCAATCAAATTTTCAACTAATTAGAACCTAATAAATTTGCATTTTCTCCTATGAAATTGTATATAGAATGTTTCTGAAATAATTATGTCCAATTTGACTTATATTTAACGGATTGTATTTATTTGATTGATTATTAGTATTGAATATTGGTTATATATTTTTCCTTTCGATAAATTAAATTGATTGTTTGTTTGTTGGTATCAAATACACTATAAATTCTTTAAACGTAAATACATTTTCTTGTTATGTGCAAAATATTAATAAAATGAATATTCGAAATCAAATTGATGAAAATGATGAGAAAAATATTAATGAAGGAATATTTTTAAATGTAAATATGCGTTTTCTCAGATTAAATATGAATCATTCAAAAATCAAGAATAAATTATTCGATTTGTACAGAGTTTGATTGTGCCCCTAACTCAAAATATCAACGTTTGCCCCTGCCTATGTAGTTGACACGAAATACGTTAGCTTATATGATCCACGGTTCATGTTGTTTCTTTTTCTTTGAGTTAAAGCAATATTGGTCATAGAACTCAACTAGAGCGGGACAGTTTGTACAAGAAAAGTCCTAAGGGCTAAGTGTCTTTCATTTTCCTTCTGAGTTATCTACTAGAAATATTTTTGTGGGATTATTGCATAACCAAGTTAAAAATCACTTTTGTGCTTAAAATTTCAAATAGTTCACTTCTACCTAAGAATTCAAATTTCGGCCTAAATTGAATCCTTGATCTTGAAAAACAAATCGAGTATAGTCTAGGTAATTGATTATTGTATAGGTACCATTTTCATTCACGAGCTTGCAGTAGGGATGATTCTTGAAAGAAAAAAGTGCTCGAGCTTTGATTCCATTTCCTTCAATCAAGTTAGAAAGTCTTTGATTCCAATCAAGACCGGTTGAAAAAATAGAAAGACGGTCTATTATTTTGTAATTTTAATTGGTGACTAGATTTCGAGATATATCTAAAGAAGAGAGATGGAATTGAGAAATGGAATATTCACATATCTAATTCTAATGAGATTGGTGTAAATAAAAGTCATTAATCTTTGTTCATTATAGTATGTCCCTAACTTTTTTCGATGCATTCTTATCCTCATCTCTAATAGTGATATCCATCTTAAAAGTCCGCTAAGAGGATCTAAAATAAATTCAATCATATTTTCAAGAAAAAAAATGCAAAAGGCAATATAGTATTTTCCCCGCTATTCAAAGCCTACAAATATAATATCTGGATATAAATCCTTTTCCAAGGAGTAGATATATTAATTTACTTATTGACGAAGATAAGAATTTGACAAGTATAATTTATATACTTATTTAGATCTTTATAATTTATATCTGGAAGCGAGTTATGTATTGATTGTTTCACCAGTTGAGCTATGTCCCGGGGGCATTAAATAGGAATACTTGAAAGTACTTTCGATGGATTATAGCTTAATCTCGTATATTTATTGTTTATTAGATAAAACTCAATGATTGAATGTGAAATTGAAAGATAGGAACGAAAAATCGACGAAAAATGAGGATTTTTAAAGTTTGGAGATCAAATTGCAAATATTCAATGTTGATTGAGACCTAATATCAATGAGTGAAGATGTGGGTGAGTCAATTGGATGAAAATAGAAGACGAATGAGTGAAATTGCACGAAAAAGGACCAATTTATACCTTGAAGGAAGTTCATAAATTGGTCCCACAATTTACATAGCCATGCCTGCGCAATGCTCAATTTTTTTGTAACCCGAGAGCAAACTTCCAAAGCCATGCGTGAACAACCAAATATACCATGCGTGAGCATGGGCCTAATCTTGGCAAATGGAGCCAACTTTCTTTCTATGATGCAAACTTTTTTGGAACTCAAATTGGATGCAATTTTAACCTCATTTCCCTCCACTATATATGCAGAACAAGGCTAAACATCGAGGGATCTTTCTGTAGCCTCTCAAATTAATTCAAATCACAAAATCTATCAAAGGTGAATTCACCATATTTTGGAGAGAAGATTAAACCTAGCAAAGAATTTAGGCAAATTACATGAAAAAAAATTGAAGAATTAGAGCTTAGAATTGAAGATCAAGAACTCTTGTATTCATACATGTTTCAAGAGATTTTTTCGTAACTTCCTTGTAATATACATAAATCATGTTAGGCTAAACATTTGTTTGTATTGGATGAATATGAAATATTCGTTTCTTATTTCTAATTCAAAAACTAGTAGTTTAGTATATTTGTGCATTTTTTTATTAATCTTGTATACTTTGTTGCATTACTTGGTTGATTGGCCATCAATTAGGTAATGAGTTTCTTGTTGTAGTGATGGAGATTTACAATAAGTTTAGAACACTACACGATTAACACATTGGTAATAGACGTTAAAAATAACATGTATAGCATGTGCAACCATATTATAATCGTATGCATAAATTCATTAGAATTCAGAATATGAATATGAACGGATCGCACTTAGAACATGTTTAATTTACCTCGTGGGAGGTAGTTGATATAAGTGAATTATCAATACTTAGAACATGCATAAATCACACTAAATTACAGGTTGAGAATTGAAAAGAAGATAACAATAGGTGGATTCATAAGTCCAATACATTCATTCCATTATTCATGAAAACAAGCTTTAGATAACTAGTAGAATAATTTATACGCATTCTCTTTTGTTCACATACTTTCGATTTTGATTACAAATTAATAGAATTCATTTAAAATTTATTTTCTGCTGAACAATACTTTTATCATTACATTATTACTTGTCAACAATCCCGTATGCTTACGAAATGAATTCGATAAAAAAAGTTAAAGACATAAGTGTTATAATAAGAAAAGATTGAGGACTTTAAGTGAAATTAAAATATGGTGTAACAAATAAAACTTCTGATGTGAATATAATTAGCCAACTTGAAACGGTTACTTCGAGTAAAATACTAGTTTGATCCAATTCTGAAAGAAATGATGGAATATAATAACTCTAATTACGTTCCACATCGGTTTTAAAAATTATAACTACGTGAACACCCTATTCATACGAGCTAGTGTAAATAGACTTGTATCGGAAAATGATTGTAACAACTATATACTTAGAGAAAACCACAAGTAGAACTTATGAATATTCATTGTGTAAAATTGTATAAATATGAAATTCTTAAAGCAAATACATTTTTTGAAAGTCACTATCTTGCAATTATCCATGTATAGAATATTGATTGTATTACAATAATGACAATTGCTCCGATAATTAAGGGCTGGAATTGTTCCAATCAATACTTTACATTGGGAGTTCTAAATATGAAGATTGAATGCCATGCACACTTGCAAAACTCTTATTGAATGTTGGAATTCAATTAAAAATTTCATTTTCTTGAAGTCTAGAGCCTATCTTTTGGATGTCTAATCATAAGTTAAGATGTGTAAAATGGGTAAAAAAAAGTCTAATTCGTCACTGAACATGAAGGTTTGTTTTGCATATCTTGTTGGACTTTAACTCGTTCCACTTTATAAAAAATAAAAATTGTTGTCATGCCTTGTTCATTATGTTAGTCTCCTTGCTATTCAGAAATCATCTACATGGATTAACATTAATCCAAAAGTTTTCCAAAGAATCTTCTCTCCACAATGGCAAAATGTATGGCCGTTTGAGACACGTTAGAACTAGAGGTATAAAATTGGTTTAGAGTTTTGAATTGGTCAGGTATGTCAATTTCTTGATTATATAGAGAAACTCAAAAGTAACATAGGCATAACCTTTGTTAGGTTTTAAATATTAGAAATTGATTAAGATTGGGAAGATGTTGCCATAATTCATGGGAGTCTTTTGGAGATTTCCTTAGTGGGTTGCTTTCTTATCTTGACAAGGAATATTTTTTTTTATAGAAATTAACATATAATATGATGTTTTAAGGACAGCTTAAGTAGGGGCCTGTCAATGTAAACTGGATTTGGAAAATCCAAAGGATTATTCATTTGAAAGTGAAAGGCAATAAGGCACAAAGTAAAACTATGGTCATTTTCACTCATTTACTAGCTCTATGTCTAGTGACATATTTCCCTATTATATGGCCTCAAAATGATTATAACGCGAATATAAAATTCAAAATCTTGCCCTCTCGAGGAGGAAAAAGAAAAAGTTCTAATTAATGTGGACATGTAATAGTATAGGAATCGTAATATGTCGAAGAATAATGTGCACAACTTGACGAAAAGAATCAGAAATTAAAAAGAATATTGTTATCACTTGGTTGATGAATATGAGTTGTTTCTCATATTAAGTATCGATAGTAATGTATTTTTACATGTATGATTGATGTTGATATTCAAAATTATTCAATCCATTGAGTTTTATTTGCTCTTAATAAGCATAATTTTATATTTTACTTGTTCGAAGAGTGTTAAATTGATAGAATAGTATATTCCAAGTCATATGTAAATTTTTCAAAATAGAAAATTCGTGAGAGATCAAGTTCTCTATTGAAAATTAAGTTCATGGATGTTCTATCGTTTGAAAGTCCACAAAAATGTTAAGAGACATAGTTATTGGCAATTTGGCATCTTAGTGAATTAATTACATCTAGAAATATGTTCCATAAACACTTATTACCATATCGGTTTTGTTACGATACTTTTAAAGTCTATATTCAATGAATAGATTAGACTAGTTCAATATTACTGATTTAACATGTAACTACTAACAGTCGAGTCCTCTTCAAATTGCAAGAGATAGTCGTAAAACGATAATAAATCTATCCAAGACCCTTAACTGCATATATACATTAAGTTTCAAGAATATATTCCACCACTTCATATCAAGCCAAACGAATATCTAACCTTAAATACAAAGTATAACAATATTGAGATGTGTCTAGATATTTTATTTTAAAATGATTACACAAGTATTTATTTTGTGAATATATTATTAGATGATAATTGTATGGATGTGCCATCATGGTTATTTTAATAAAAAATTACTAAACACTTGTCTACTACTATTAAGTTTTCTCATTACATGACGTGACAAAAGAAGATGATATTGATAAGAAGTGGGATAGCCACCGTTGAATGTCATTTTCTTGATATAAAGCAAAATACTCCTAAATATTCACTTGGGGACACAACATTGTCACTCAATAGATTTACACATTAGCACTGAAAATGAAAACTGTATATTTAATGGGTACGTCGAATGTCCAATTTTAAAAATAATTAAATTATTATATCACATTTTTTTCTTCTGTTAAAGGCCATTGCGACTATGACAATAGATGTTATGCTATCAAGTCACGGCCCTCGTGGGGTTTGAATTCCCAACCTTAAATGAGGATCTTGTAGGAAAATCGAGAAATTAGTCTCAGTTCATAACATAAGCATACCAACAACTTTGTTACCTTCCCTCCATAAGTGGGAGAAGGTCCCTTCCAACCTCTTTACACTTTATTAAATGGATTCAAGATCGTGTGTATATATATACACACACACACACACATTCCATCCACATTTAATATCTGGGTAATACATTGGAGTTCATTTCAACCAAACTTTCCTAAACCTCTTCTGGTAACATAAATAAAGTCCCATTGCCATTAACTTCAGCTCTGCCTCAAGTATTGTACACTGCCCATAAAAGTCACGAAGTCCATATTGATATCACATTCACTATTTTTGATGACTACGATGATTAGGAATGGCAATAGGACGGAAACCTCATTCCCCATTCCCTCCCTGTCGAGGATTTTCCTGTCACATCCCCGCTTGAGGCGGGATGGGTAACCCCAAATCCCTGATTAACCTCCCGTTTATTTTTAATTATTATTTCAAAAATATTATGCACCACTTCTAAGTTTCTCGCTTGGAATTACATTGTGTTGTGAGAGATGGGCCAACAGTAGAAAATGTTTCCAACCCAAACCAACATTCTGCACTGCAATGGACAAAAAAGGCTTGAAACTAGAAAGCAGGCCTAAAATGGCACATACCCAACCACTATGAGCTCCAAGAATAAATAAAGGGAAAAATTCACGTTTACGACTACCCTGAAAGAAATAAAAAAATTCTAAAAATACTGGTACAGAATTTTTAATCCCTTAAAAAAAAAAAAAAATCTAAAAATACTGGTACATAATAACATTGGAAGAATACAAGTTGTAGAATATCACAATTATCATTTATTTAGAGAAACATAAGAGGTGCATTCAATTGAGACTTTTAATGACTTTTTGAGATTTAAAAAGTTTAGAGACATTCAATGTATATTTTTGGAAACTTTTCTAAAAGTATTGGTGTATTCAATTGAGATTTTTGTAAATTTTTAAAAAGTCTCTAAAAGTCACGATATATTCAATTAAAACTTTTGAGAAATCTCTATAAGTTTTGGGGTATTCAAATTTTAATGATTTTTAGAAAAGTCTCTATGATACTAACTTTTAAATAGAAAGTACTAAAATAAAATTTTAAAATTTGTATCCTAGTAATCACGAGAATGTGGGAGACTTTCAAAAAAAAAAAATAAAAAATAAAAATATATATATATATATATATTTCTCTTCTAAAAATATTCGAGATATGATTAAAATTTATTTTTATATTGATTAGATTAGTTTCTATTTTTCTTTCTCTCTCTCATATTGTTTATTTCTATTTTTTATGAAAAAATTAAATTTTATTCTTAGAACTTTTTTTTTCTTTTTTAATTTATTTTTTTGTAAAAAAAGTCTATTTTTAATTAAATTATAAAATTTTATATAGACTAATTTATAATTAAATTTAAATATATATTTTATCTTTATTCTTTAAATGTATATTATATTAATAATATTGAATATTAAATTTATTTTTTATATTTATTATTATTATTATTATTATTATTATTATTATTAAGGTCTTAAATTTTTATTATTTTTAAAATATTTTTTTATTATATAGGGAGGGGAAGGGGAAGGGGAATTTGTTGACCTACGATTGATTTCGAGTTTTGATTATAACAAACAAATTATTCTTTTATCTAACATTTATATTCAAGTGTTCATTGATACATGTTGCGAACCTGGTGAAAATCGAGCATTCACAATTAAGTTTGAAAATCGAGCACTCGCGTCAAAACAATCGGAGACAAATCAAGTATTCGCGCCATATTCAAAATCGAGCAACAAAACGTGCAATCGCGCTAAATCAATCGAAGACGTTATAATTTTTGTAAGTTAATTTTTTATGCATGATATAAACTTTTCACAAAAGCACTCGCATAAAAATCATTTTCGATATGACAAAAATCTTCACTTGACTTTTGAATTCTTTATCAATGACACTTATTTTGAAAAAGTTAAATGAAAATGTCCCTAAAAGATCTACACTTGCAAAAATAATCAAGAAAAGGGAAAATCGGAGATTTCTGCTCTGACGGACGTCCAGTAGGTCTGGCTGATGTCTGGTAGTCCAATGGTCAAATTTTTAACTGTTCTGGTTTTTGACGCTCAACGGCTAGTTCAATCATCTGGTACAGTGGCGGACGTCCGGTTGGACAGAAAATTACACTTTTTTAACTACTATAAATACCAACTCATGTACCATTTATTATAACAAATTTAGAGCAATCAATTGAGATTCTTTTGAGCTAAAATTGCATTGATCTCTCATATAATTTATTATCAAATCATTTTGGTGTTGAAAAATCTTTAATCAAATTAACTCTTGAAAATCATTCTATACATCAAAGTGTTTCATATCTTACACTTAAGTTTCATTCATTACTATCTATTAAAGTGTTAACCTACTTATCTTCTTGTACTCAACTTTGAATCTATTATTCATTAAGAAGAGAATATTTCACTTGTAAATTTATTGGAATTGTGGGTCGTGTTGAGGTTCCGGAAAGTTCAANTACTTATCTTCTTGTACTCAACTTTGAATCTATTATTCATTAAGAAGAGAATATTTCACTTGTAAATTTATTGGAATTGTGGGTCGTGTTGAGGTTCCGGAAAGTTCAACGTTGTAAAAGGATGGTTGTTCCTTGCTTGTAGTCATCAAAAGCGTTGTAAATGGTTGGATTAACCACAAGTCAATCAACACAGTGAAATTGACCTTACTCGTGTTGGAGAGCTTGGTAACGGAGGACGTAGATTATTGCGTTGGATCGAACCTCTATAATTATATTATTTGCATTTTCTATCCCTCTTTACTTATTTCTTTCATATTCGTGTTTGCTATTTGAATTTATCTATTTAGTTATTACGTGCTTGTTTTTAAATTATTTTCTCGAAAAAATTTTAAAAATCAATTTACCCCATCTTGGTTAGCTATTCTTGGGCTATCAAAATTGTGGGAACCACTATCTCGTATGTGATAATTTAATTCTATTGCATTAAATCTACACGAATTTCATTTCAAATGAAAGTTTTCAACAGTATTTTGAAATCTACAAAAATCTATAAAAGTTTTAAAATAAAAGTATATAGAAGTCTACAAAAGACTTCCACTAATTCCATTCAAATCTATAAAAAAATACATGAAATCCACGAAAGTCATCATTTAAAAACTATCGAAGTCTTCAAAAATTCTAATTGAATACACCCCCTATAATGTTAGTATCATTTTCTTTAATAGGAAATGTTATACTTCCCTTTTATGTGCTCTTTTGTCTTGAAGTACTATGGAACACGTGAAAGATTTTCATTAAAAAAATCTCTCACTACATTGCTAATGTAGAAATGTCTTGTTAAAAGTAAATTAATGCATCTATCATTAGGAAGAATATATGAAATATCCACATAGAGTAAATATTGGATGTTATGTAGTGTCCAAGAAAAAAAATTTACTCGTTCAGCATATTAAGACATTTATTCGTGATTTACCTCTGTTCTTTATTAACACAAAGCTATGTAAGCATATCTTTCCCGTTAATAAATGAAGCTGAAAATGGCAGTGTCCTTATAACATAGTTTGCCTTTTGAACCTCTAATGCCCTCCGAAAGG
The DNA here is from genome assembly GCA_903798345.1 of Fraxinus anomala. Lineage (NCBI taxonomy): Eukaryota > Viridiplantae > Streptophyta > Magnoliopsida > Lamiales > Oleaceae > Fraxinus > Fraxinus anomala. The sequence continues at coordinate 11,395 of CAIGRN010080953.1, forward strand.
AAGGAATGAGTCACTTCCTTCTAGCATCCATGCATTACGAATTAGTAAGTATGATCCTTGAAACTCGCCTGCCAAAGGGCTAAGTCGAGTGATTTCTCTTGTAGTGTATTTTGACTATAACTTTTAGTCAACTTACACCTAAGTCACTAATCACACTGTCACTACTGAGACATTTAATACTTTCCACGCCTGGTATGAAGAGCTTTGAGTCTATTTAGAAAGGATGTGGTGTGTTCGAGAAAATCCCGCAAACGTACGGGATCGTTGACAAGTAATACATAGTGAGTTACGTGTATCGTCTCACAAGAAATAAAGTTCAACTATGGTATACTAGTTACTATAAAATTTGATCAATGTAACACAAATGAGTTCGATTTGTTTGTACTTATCCTATTTACGCTATGAATTATGTAAAAGATTGGTTTTTATCAAATAAAGAGATGAATATATTGAATTTTAGAATCCACATATTAATCTATATTTCCAATTCTCAACTCATGTGAGTTAGTGTTCTTAATGTTTTCGTGATAATCGATAATTGATAATCCATTAATATCTATCATTCTTTTTCAAGATAAATTAAACATATCCTAACCATGACCCGATTATATATTTAGTTTGAATTCATATGCAAAAAGATGCATTCAATCACACGATTATCAATCTATATTACAAATCATAAATGTTCTTCTTAACATCTATTGTCCATATGTCAGATATGCAATGTTCTAACCTTTTATGAATCTTTCAACATTACAATAAGTAAAAAATTATCTTAATGGTGATCAAGCATTCGAACAATGAAATAATGATGCATATTTAATCAAGAACACAAGAATTAACAAAAAATATTTAAATCTTGATTAGAAATATCAATCAATAAATTTCATCATTCATCCAATACATAAAAAGTGTTTAACCTAGCATTATTGAATACAAATTATACAAAAGATATTGAAACGACATCACCTGAAATAAAGAACGAGGTGAAGAACTCAAAAACTCAATTTTTTACATTTCAACTTAAATCCGAGCCTTGAAATTCCAATTCTTGTTGTAAAATCTATTTTTCGCCTCTTGCTAGCCTCAATTCTATGATAAACACAAGGTAGAATATGTTCTGCAGGGCCTCCTAGCTTAGAAGGTTGCTAGAGACATTATACCATACAAGGACAAAACAAAATAGGAAAGTAGAATTTTATGCGTACGCATGGTTCATCCTCATGCATACTGATGGATGATCGATTTAGGCCTCAGTTAGGCCACATGAGGGCCATGCATATGCAGGGCCTATAGGCTCATGCATATGCATGGTCTTCTCTTTAGGGGACCAACTTTACAATTTGGTCCCTGAATTTTCTTAAGTGTCCATTTCAGTCCTTCTCCATTCCTTTTCATCATGTTGTCTTATAATCACGTCCAATTGAGTCATAGCACTCTCAAATGTTTGTTCTACTATCCAATCCAACTTTTAATTATTTGTACTTTAGTTCTTGAACTTTGACTTTCTTGCAATTCAGTCCTCTATTCACCATTTTCTCCAATTCCGTCATTTTTATCGATTGTTTCCGAACAAATACAATTCAAGCCATTATTCGTTAAAATACCAACAAATACTCTAATTTAAAAACCTAAATAAGTGTACAAAATACACTTATCAAATACCCCCCAAATTTGAATATTTGTTTGTCCTCAAACAAACTATAGCCAAACTCGACAAAAGTTGGTTAGATAGCATGCCGTTAATCGCATGATTGAACTTCTATTTCATTAATATGAATAGATTCAAAATCAAAAAGTTTAAATTAAGTTCTATTTATTCAATACAAAACTCAATGTGTGTGTGTGTGCGCGCGTGTGAAGACTCATGTAGAACATCACAAGTTTATGATTGGTTCAATTTTCGACCCCCAATAGTCAAATGTTTTCTTTCTTTACTCGTGAGATACACACTTCCAAACTTGTACTTTTCACTCATTTCCCCAAGGTATGTTCTTAGGTTAAAATTTAGATGATCCTAATCCTCACACTCTCTAATTTGGATAGATTTTATCGGTACAAGTTAACATTTATATTTTTTTATTGCTTCAACCCCTAAACTCAACTAAGCTACTTATCACTTATTCAAGGTTTAGTTATTTCAACCAAGTGTTCGGGACTTAATAATAGAAGTATATAGTGCTCTTCTTTTTGAAGCATTTTTTAAATTATGTTGTGGGTATATTATTTCATGCACAGCTTGATCCCTTTTTGAGTTTTCTTTTTGGGATTTTCAATAGATGTCATCATTGGGATCTTTTATAGGTTAGCTTCGCAACATGTCAGCTTTTTCCTTTTTCATACTTTGATTAGTGTTATGCCCCTTATTAAACACTTAATCATAAAAAAAAATCAACTCCTAACTCAAGACTTTCAACTAATCTCTATCTTATTGGGTTTGGACAATCTACACAACAAGTTCACTCATGAAATCCCTATTCATCTCAATGTTTCCGTACACTAGTTCAACCATTTCCAAACTATCTTAGAAGTGGTTTAGGGATGTATGTAATCATGGTTTCCTTGGGTTTTATCAACTAACATCCACTATGTTCAACCTTTTTCAATATATAAACCAAAACACTCACTTAAGATACAAAACACAACTTTCTTGCGCAATTTAGATCAATTTAAACAAGAATCAATCAACTAAACATAGATTTTTCCAGTCAATTCTTAGTCTAATAAATAATTTCAATATATACATCATTGTCGATAAGACCATCCAACCCAAAAAACACACAAAAGCACTATAAAAGCAGAAAAAGAACATATTTTTATGATTTTTTAATAACACTCGATAATCATGCAAAAAGTAGTAAACTAGATGATAAAACCAAGTACCCCCAAACTTAACATGTGTATTACCCTCAATGTACAAGAATGTCAATAAAAGTGCATAAAAAAGGCAAATAATAGAATATAAGATTCATTTGGACAGCTTGATGCAATGGTATGAATTCTTATGTGCCTGATGGATTCGACGTCAATGGTGGAAGATGTGGAGGCATACGCTATCCATGTATGTCAATCAATTCGAGTGATAAATCGATTAGTAGCCCTATGCAAATCGAAAACATTATCCTATGTTTGGTTGCTTTTGGCCTGCACAATCTAGATGTTACATAGTCTTTACCCTCAAATCTATGGCCTACTGCATTGCCTGAACATCCCGATCGATCTCGATTATTGTAGCAAACATCTCACGAAGCACTTGTGTGTCGATTGGTGACTCAGGCTATAGGACATGATGAATGTTGACGTTGACCTCTGGCCCTCCTCTGCATACTACTATTGTCGTGTAATTCTGTCGGACTATCCTCCAATCTATATTGGCAGTCTGAAGATTTATCGAGACATGTGGATGCACAGCCTTCTCCCCTGGTAGGAGCCTCATTCCAGATGCTCTGCATATACCGCATATAAGACTCGGCAATATGATAGTGTGATGTGTGTCCTCCTCCACTGCTTACACACGAATCAAATTGTATATGTGAGTACCCAAGTCAATCTTGAGGCCCAGAGCTAAATGGTAGCGGATGGCGGCCTTTGCATGATCGAATTTTGTCCGGTGAGAGATAGGATCGACGTTGTGGCAAACAAACATCATTAGAACCATAAGAGATTCGATCGAGTTGTACAAAAAATTATCCTTGCAAAGCAGCCATGCATCTGCCGTCTCATGCAGTACCTGTGCTAACTCCGACTAATTCTGCTCCATAGGTATGGCAGTGATGTCATCCCCAGACAATCCAAAATAGTTGTCAATCACTTCGGGCATGAACATGAGCCACCTATCTCGTACCCATGTCTGATGCTCATGATCCGATCCCAACTTGTCTAACTCCAAGTTAAAGTTCATGTAGAACTCCTAAACAAGGGTAGAATATACGACGTATGGCTTTGAAATTACTTTCTCCCAACCCGCTCTATGAATCAATGTCTCTAACTTAAACCCCAAAAAATCCTCTAATATCACTTGCCTCTCAGGCCAAACCGTTTATTTAGAGATGACCAGCTCAAATCTAGTTTTGCGTTCCAAACTTAGGAATCTTCTTATACCACCGTCATCAACAAGAGTTCATGTCGTTGTGGTCGAAGATGACGCTTTTCATTTTCCTTTGGAGGTAGTAGGTGTATCTTTGCATTTAGGAGCTATCCCTATCAAACAAAAGAGAATCCAAACAGTAGCTATATATAGCTGATAAAAGGCCTTAAATAATCTCAAAGAAACACAAATGAAGAGAAAAAAATGGGGAACGTAATAAGGGACACCGGTAGAAATATGAGGAAATGTATGCAAAGAATGCGGTTGCAGCCAGGCCAGCATTCGTAAACAAGAGATGCGAGGTGACCCATGTAAGGGATGCAACCATACCAGGGCTACAAATAGGATGTGGGGATGCATGCAGAAAGTGTTGTCCCTCCAACTTTCGTGCAAATTGTGTGACAACATGAATATAATCCTATAGGGGTTTTAGTCCATGTAAAACCAATGTGTCATGTGAATTCGATACACTAATTCAACCAAAAAATTCGCCTAGGCATTTGATCAAATATGTAGTAAGCACAACTTAGGTAAAGAACGAGGAAAATTGATAAAAGTCATGTAAAATCTAAAATTTCCACACAAATACTCAATAACCATCATCTACCTAGTCCCTTCCACCAATTATATTCTACAATATTTCAACGATGGTCAAGAATTGAAGAAAATTAGCAAAAATCGGTTTTTTCCCAAAGTTGAACAATTTTATCTTCAAATCTTGAATTTAAATTGGAGAAAAGTAGTCCCTTCCACCAATTACATTCTACAATATAATATTTGTTGAATAATGTTAGAATGAGCTTAAAATTGAAGATCTCAAGTGAAAATTGCAAGTGGCTTAATGAAATATTGTAGAAGATTCGATTTTAGAGAGAGAATAAATTGGAGTATTATAAGTGTAAATAATGTGGGGGTGTGCGCGCGAGGGTGAGAAATGCGTACACATGGCTATCAACCTTACATACGTATGGTTGAGGTAGGTTAGCCTCTGTCGGCCAACTTGCCAACCATGCATGGGCATGGCCCTAGGTATGGTTTATCAACTGAGGAAAATTTTTACACTGATTCATTTTATTTTTTTATAATTTGACACCCCTCGACCACCTCGAACTTGATTTTGGTGCAAAAAGTGCTTTAAATGTAGGGAAAGAATTTGGAACATAGACAGTGTCTTAGACACAAATTTACCCTCGATTTATGCACTTTTGGCAGACATAAGCCTTCAAAACTCTTTTCACTCAGAAACCACAATTTTCGCACGAAATCACCTAAACTCATTCCAAACACATGCAACTCGTAGTTATGCATGCATGACTCTTACAACATAAGTAATGGATGATGATGATGTCTGACTAATCCTAACACACCAAAGCATAAGAATTCATACTCTAATGCATATAAAGTTGAATGAATAAAAAGGAAAAGAGTTGAGTTGCTTCTCAATAAGTGCTTGTTTATAGTCTGTAGTTCAACATTGTCATGTAGGCTATTCTGAATTTTCAAGTTGTAGGGTTGTCTACTCATTGAAGTAGTCACTTTCCCAATAAGCTTTCAATCTTTGCCTATTGAATTTGAACCTCTGCAGATGATCTTGATATACCACCTCATCTATGTCATAAGGACAAACATGTACGATGGTGAATAGACCTGACCATCTTGACCTCAACTTGCTTGAAAAGAGTTTGAGGTGGAACATGAAAACTTGCCAGCCAACCTCAAACTATGTTTTAGCTCAACTAGTAAGTGATATGCTTTGGAAAAATCCAACCAACATAGGGACATGCCAATAGGAGTCTTGAAAATTGTTATGTAAGCCAAAAGTGCATTATCTAACTTCTTTGATCAGTCTGTATGTGAGGCATGCATTGTTGCTTCAAGAATCTTTTTTATCTCCCTGTTAGAGATTTTCACTTGCCCACTAGTCTAAGGATGATAGGGAGTTGTGATACGATGCTTAACTCCGTACTTAACCAACAATGCTAAAAAATTGGTGATTGCAAAATGCTTCTCACCATCACTAATAATTGCTTGAGGGATGCCATGAGAGAAGACGTTCTTCCTTAGGAATTGAGTTACAACCCGCCCATTATTAGTTGGTAAAGCTACAGCCTAAATCCATTTAGACACGTAATCCACTGCCACCAAGATGTACTATTGACTATATGAAGAAAATGGTCATACAAAGTCAACGCTCCAAATATCGAATAATTCCACTTCTAAAATGCTATTCAATGGCATCTCATTTTTCCTTGAGATATTTCCCATCCCTTGGCACTCATCACATCTCTTCACCAAAGTATATACATCCTCGAACAATGTAGGCCAATAAAAAACTTGATTGTAGAACTTTTGCTGCTGTCTTATATGCTACAAAGCGACCCCGTATGGGAAGAATGACAATGCTCCAACAAATGATTCTGCTTTTTTTTTTTGACAAACAATAGTGAATTGTCTGATATGGATCTCGTCTATAAAGAAAAGAGTTATAGCAAAGGTAGCGCTTGAGGTCACTAAATAATTTTTTCTTCTTATAACTAGAGTATTCCGGTAGGACGATAGAACTAAACAAGTAACTTACATAATCTGCGTATCATAGTGCTATCCCAATGTGAAATAGCATCTAATCTAGGAATACCTCATTGATCTCATCTATAGGATCTGGTTCTTGTAATTCTAGACGAGATAGGTGATCTCCAAATACATTTTCGCTTTCCTTTTATCCCAAATATTTAAATCAAACTCCTACAATAAGAGTATCCATCGAATGAGTCACTACTTCGCATCCTTATTGCTCATCAAATATTTCAATATTGCGTGATATGTGTACACAATCACCTTTGACCTAATCAAGTATGAACCGAATTTGTCAAAGGCAAACACCACTACCAAAAGCTCTTTCTCTGTATTAGCGTAATTCAACTAAGGCTCAACAAGAGTATTGCTGGCGTAGTATATCATATGTGATACCTTATCCCTACTTTTAGTCCTGGAATTTTATCATATTATAAGAAGATTTTACATTTTTTGTATGGATATCTACAAAGTTAAAGTATTGGGAAATTTTCAAAAATGGCCAATTACATGCTTGTCAATTGAAAATGACCAAATTTAGTATCAAAATATCTTTTATACCCTTAATGAAAAATGATTTTTTTTTTTTTCAATTTGTTACAAATTTTTAAGAAAAGAAGTAGCTTCCATGAGAAGTTACATTAATGCAAGGTAATACTGGGTTAATTTCTTTTCATTATCTAATTAGGTAATGATCAATGATTTTGGGAAGAAATGAAGATGATGAAATAGAAAAGCCACTAATACAAAGAAATTAACTACATACTTCCATATATATATATATATATATATATGGAAGTACAATAAATGCATATGGTGAAGTATTTGACCGACATCATTCTCGACATTTTATAATGTCGAGAATGACACTTGAAATGTAATTCTTGACACTCGACATTTTATAAATGTCGAGAATGACACTTGAAATGTAATTCTTGACATTGTTTGAATTGTCGAGAACTATATTACAAACTTAGTGAAACTATGGAACCTTTTGTGTTTAGAATTAACAATATTGCTTGTGGGTAGCATGTTTGTTTTAGGTATTCATGTTAGCTAATCTTATTTGTGCTGATGATATACATATATGGGAGATGTTCTGAGATTCGTTGTCTTATATGGTGGTACATTTGTCAATATGGAGGACGAGTGAAAGTGGTTTACGAACCGAACAATATCAATTGTTATTCAAAGTGACATTAGATATGAAGAGTTTGTTAATAAATTATTCGAAAAACTTGATCTTGACATAATGAAATTTCGAATCCACTTGAAATTTAAAGTTCTGAACATGAATACCTGCTGATGTATTCGACGATGAGGATTTGCAAGGGTACATTTCTATTCACACACAAGCAGCTTTGTGTGTAATTATAGATCAATATGATGTTAGAGTGCAAGAGGTGAATGACAGAGTTGATCATTTATCACCAATAGAAGATGCATTGTATGGGCATGAAGAAGTTGATGTGTTCGAACTAGAAGAGCCACAAATGATTCTTGATATGGATGTTGGTCTAGGTAAAGGAAATCCATATATTGGAAATGCAAAGTAGTCGAAAGATCAATGGGGAATTGTGGAGAATCAAATCTTCTTTAGCAAGAAATAGCTACACACAAGGCTTCAACTATAGGCATTCACCGAGAAGTTTCATTTCAAAGTGAAAAAGTCAAATACTAGATCTCTCACTGTATACTGCATCGATACCAACTGCTATTGGCTATTACAAGCTTATAAGATAAAACTTTCAAATATATTTAAGGTTTGGAGGTACATACTTGAGCATACATATTCTCTAGATGTTCAGCGGAATGCACAAATGGATGCAACCAGTGCCGTAATTGGGTAATACATAACTCGGCGATTGGATTATGCAAACCACCGTATGTTTCGATAGGTATTATTGGGGATATCGAATGTATGTTTGGTGTACGGATTAGCTATGACAAAGTCTGTAGGGATAAATAAAAAGGTCTTGAATGTCTCCGTTGTTCACCTGAAGAGAGTTTTCAAAAATTGCCTTCATACTGACTGAGTGAAACCTCGAAATCATCCCACACATTGAGCTCGATAGAAATAACAGGTTTTTGTACTTCTTTTTAGCATTCGGGCCTAGTATATGTGGCTTTCAAGATTATATGAGACTGGTCATTTGTGTTGATGGGAGTCATTTGAAGGACCAGTATAAGGAAACACTTAGTTGTTGCAGTTCAAGATGCCAACATACAAATATATCCTATTACTTAGGGGATGTCGACAAGGAAACAAATGTATCGGGGATTGATTCTTCACGAAGTCGAAATGGTTGATAACTCAGAACAACTAGTGTTCTTATTAGACAGGAATAAGAGCATTAATTGGGCAATATCCAGGTTTGTACCAGCTTTCTCACCATGGTACCTTCATGTGGCATATTGAGAAAAATCTTATTGTTAGGTATAATAGTAGCAATGCCGTGTTCTTGTTCAAGCGTGCAACACTAGCATCGTATATCCGAATTTGAACAGTTAATGGGACATATTAAAACCATCTGACCAGCAGTTACTTTTTATTTGGAACGTGCTGGTATATCCTTATGGGCACGTGCAAATTTTAGCGATAACTACTACAACATAATGATGAGCAACAGTGTGGAGTACCTTAATTTAGTTCTCAAGCGACAACGAAGTTTCCCTATAACCTCATTGGTCGACAATATTAGGTCATTGACGCAACAGTAGTTTTTCGAGAGGAGAACCGTATCCACCAAATCTCAAAGTGCCTTGACACCAAAAATGGCGGGAGAATTGAGAAAATCATTTGATGCCAATGCGACATTACAAGTACGTCACTTACATGAACTCGTGTTAGAGGTTGGTGTAGGCACGCACATGTGTATTGTTGGTTTTCTAGACAACACATGCTCATGTTGAGAGTTTGAGATGTGACAAACACCGTTCCCCAATGGAATGGAGTCCAATTAGGTTGTTCCTCATGCGATTCGTGTTTCACCCCGAATATGCATAGACCACAGGACGACCTCCTACCCAACGTAAATGGTCAAGACATGAAAGGTCGACGAACATGCAAAAATGTGGACAATACAGTGGTTACGGACACAATAGGCAAACATGTAGGAACCTAGGACTATTGACTAACATGCAAACTTGAATTTTTTGTGTATTCATGTTAACATAAAATTCGTCATTCATGAATAATATAATTTTGCATTTCTACGTTATTTACTCAGTTTATTTCAACACTTAGTAGTCATTCAAAGAATAATGCAAAACATAAAATTATTAGTATGATTTCAACATCATTGTATTGCCATGTATTGAATTTAAAAGAACGACAATTCAAATTCATATCGAGGAGTTTCTAAACTGTCAAACTATATTAACTTTACCACTTTTTCAACATAAATCATGATAATGACAATGAGTTTCTTATTTGAAGTGCTCACAAAATGACGATGTACGAAGACATC
>CAIGRN010080961.1:0-19692 GCA_903798345.1 Fraxinus anomala
ATCAATCCCACCTCAAAGCAACCATGTAATCCAAACTTAAAGAAAATCTCACGTACCTTCCTCATGGTCAGCTTGCAGTAGAAAAATTTCCCTACAAGTGTGTACTTGTAAGGATTAGTCAAAATAGCTTTCTGCAAATCAGTCAAATCAATAGTCGGCTCACCCAAATGTATAAATAGCTCATTGGAAGCGAACCCAATAGCAGAAAAGTCATTTGTAGCCTGTAGAATTGATGCAAAAGACTTCCATGCACTCCTCCTGTGATAGGCCGAGATGGCTAGTAACTCCAGTAGCATAAGTCTTCCGGCCATGATTAAGCACTATTTGGGTCTCATGTGGAAAAATCAATGGTGGAAATGAACTCGAATTAATATGACGAAAATTATGATGAAAAGTTTTAGTGAATACTATTTTTTTTTTTTTTTTGGTGAAAAAAATGCCATCATCTAGCTTGATGTCATGATTCCATTGTTCGAGGCTAATAGCTTGGATTTATGTTGAATTTTGTTGTCTTGTTATATCGTCTTGATTCAGTGTTGATTCAAGGCACGAACTAATCTCATCAAGTTTTTTTTATAAAATCAATTGATTAATGAATGTGATGAGCATAGTCCAGTATCATTTGTGAAATTGAAAATACAAGAGAAAATCCAAGTCCGAATTTCACCGTGCCCATGACTAGGACATTATTAAGATTTAAGAATGATGCATTATAAGGATGCTAATGCTGATGCATTATAAGAAAATTGGGACCCATCTACCAAAATAAGACAAAGGACGGTCCATAAATCAGCAAGGTTTCATTGCGAGGATTCCGCCAGTTTATACTATAAAATATAATTTTATAAATCACGCCGTATATATTATGCCTCTGTTTGATGGATTTTTTTTATTTTTATTTTTTGAAAAAATATTGTTTTGAATAGTGATTTTTTTTTTTTTTTTTTACAGCATATATGATTAAAAAGTAGAGAAATTTTTTGAATTTACGTATAGGATATCTTATTGTGTGAATGTGTGATTAAAAATGAGTATATAAAAAAGAATTTTGAAATAATGAAAGATAAATAGCAGCTATATTTCAACCTTGAAATACGATTCTCAGGATTCATCATTACCTTGGTCGAATCCACCCCCTTGCTCAAATCAACAAGATCAATTGGATTCACATCAACTTCAATCTCATTGAAAGAACACAATTACATTGTTGTGTCCTGACAACATCAACGCAAACTCATTAAAATCGTTCATATTCTACCTTTATCGCATCCAGAGTTAGTTGATGCCCCTCTCTTTAGACATCTCATTATCCACAGCCATCACATGCTCGTAAGTGTAATTAGCCTACGCTTGATGATCACCCAAACACCTAACATCTCTTGTTGTTGGTTATCGAATTTTGACGTTAACAATTATTACATTAACGTTTTTCTTGTCTTTTCTTTTCTAGTCACTTGACTCTTCACGAGTATTCGATTGTCCTTTTCAACCAACATGTGTAATAACGTAAATTGTACGTTGATACCACGTCAAATCGATTTGATTTAAATTAATAAAGAAACGAAAAAATCAAGACCTAAACGTAGAAAAAGAACAAAATGTTGATTTTGGTGATGGCATAATGCGAATCTAAGGAAAGGTAAGGTGTCTAGGTCTAGCGGGGAATAGGATTCAGTCATACTCGTGCGTAGTGCATACTGACAAAGCGCCCCCCGACACATGGACTGACATTTTAGAGAGAGAGAGACTCATTTTTCTATAAGCATCAAACCCCAAGTCCCGCGCCCCGTGCCTCATGTCATGTTTAACTTATTATATTGCAACCACTTTCAAATAAATATACTACTTAATTATGTTTATTTATATTTTTTGCTCCACCAATTGGAGATTTTTTCCCTTTTTTTATATTTCTTAATAGCTTTTGATGGATTAGTAAAATTTGTTTTATATGAAATTCTGTATTTATGATATTTTAATTAATATGATAAAACTTTTACTCATATAATACACCAAAAGTAGGGATCGTATATTGTTATAAAATCATTTTTTTTAATTTCATGCCACTTAGTCTTTGACATTCGTTTCCAATTAGCATAATTGAGATGCCAATCGATAGTCTGTTAATAGTCTAATATTGATTTTCACATTTTTTTTTTTATATTTTGGTGTCAGCTTAATCGGGACATTTTGCATACACACGTTATTAATTATATATAGCACCTGTTTGACATCCATTTTTTTTTCATTTTCATTCTCATTTTTTTCTCTTTCTTCATTTCAACCACACATTCTATCAATAAAATAATATTATACATAAACTCAAAAATTCTTCTTACTTTTTAATCACACATTCTTCCATCAATCACTATTCTAAATCAAATTATTCTCAAAAAATGGGTGTCAAACGAGGGTATAGCAACGATCTTGAAATTAGATTGTTTCTTTAAATTTTTAAACAAATTGAATTGTTAATTTGTTTTCAATTATAAAATTATCTTAAAAATTACTTCATTTGGCTGATTGCAAATTGTAATAAATGTGCTTTTAATATAGATTACACCTACTTTTTTGTCGATTACATCCAATATTAAAAAAACAATACGGATATTTTGTTTCTTATATGAAATTCCACACGATTTAATATTATATTAAGTAGTGAATTAATTATAGGGAGATTGCATTAATTATAATAATAATAATAAAAATAATAAAAGAGTATAAAAATAGCTCAACCAATTGTCACGGAAAGACGTAGGAGAAAATAAAGTGAGAGGTGTCAAGGAAGAGAGAGAAAAAAAAGGAAATAAGAGAATCAAATCCCATGTTTGACTGAACCGAAATATGAGGAAAAAGACAACATTTGAGCCACCCAACCCCCCACCACTCACAACCCACAAAACAATACACACAACTTTAGAATATTCAAAATTAAAATCTCACCCCCTCCTCTTTATTTTCAAGACTCTCCAAAAGTTTTGTCCCCTGCTTTATTGTTTTACCTTAATACACAATTTATTCCATTTCAAACAAAATTTTACAGATTTTTTTATTAGGTATACAAGTTTTTTATACGAGGATGTTTTATCACTTTTCACGTATTGATTTTGTTTATTATACGATTTAATTCAATAAAAACATATTATATACGCACATGATCAGTTTGTGAAATTATCCAAGTGAACAAAAAACAAAAAGTTGTACTAACTTCTGCTGCTGTTGCTGGATTTAGCCGCTGAACTTGATTAGTCTCATTCTATAGCACCCCTACCCCGCGCCCCAAAAAAAAAAAAAACTCACTTTTGGAGGGTGAAAGACTTCATGGTACCCACTAACACTAAAATCTGCTCTTTCTCTATCTAAAAACACACACACACCTCCCTGTCATCTTTCTCTCCTACCAGACTACCACTATCAGTGAATAATATCAAGTAAAAAAGGTTTGATTTTGCCTTTTCTTTTAATTTTGGTTTCCAATTGGGCGATTGGATTTGATTATAAGCTGATTGTTTTCTTGTTTCTTGGCTTTATTGAATCAATTTTTTCTTTTCAGGAAATTTCTTCCATAACAATTCAAGATATAGGGAGTGGCTTTGCAGTAATAAAAAGAGAACAGAAGTTTGAAGAGGAGAGGTTTTATGCAGAAAACAAATTATAAATTTTATGCAGTTGGAGGCATTTACACTATCTGATCAAGAATAAGATCAAGATGAAGAACAAAGAGTTTGTTTTTCTCATAATGTTTCTTATGGGTTGTTTCTTAATGAGATCAAGTGCAAGAAATTTGTCTGAAAAACAGAGAAGCGACGTCAGCAGTTTAATGGCCTTCAAGCAGTCCTCGATTGAAGCTGACCCAAAAGGGTTCTTGAAAAACTGGGCTCCATCTTCTTCAACCCCATGCTCATGGAATGGTATTTCATGCTCTGACGATGGTACAGTCATTAAACTTGACTTCACCAATGCAGGCCTAAGTGGCCACCTTCAATTTTCTGATCTAATGGCCTTGCCTACTCTTGCAAATATTCAATTTAGCGGCAATTTTTTCAGTGGAAATATTTCTTCAAATGCTAAATATTGCAGCTTTGAGTTTCTTGATTTGTCTCGCAACAATATTTCACAACCCCTTGCTGCAGAGTCTTTGCTACGCTCTTGTAACAGGCTTGTTTCTTTGAATCTCTCACACAACCAATTTTCCGGTGAAATTCCGGGTACTTTCATAGCCTACTCGCCGGAATCTTTGAAAATTCTTGATCTTTCACATAATAACTTCACCGGAAATTTCATGTCTGTTGATTTTGGCACTTGTCACAATCTCACTGTACTGAACTTGTCCTATAATAGTCTTTCTGCTACTGGATTTCCAACTAGCCTAACAAATTGCCATAGTCTTGAGATTTTCGACATCAGCCACAATGGAATCGAACTCAAGATTCCAGGGAACTTGTTAGGGAAGCTTAAGAATTTGAGGCAATTGTTATTAGCCCACAATAAGTTTTCCGGGGAGATTCCGGCAGAATTGGGGCAAATTTGCGGGACACTTGAGGAGCTTGATCTTTCAGGGAACCAGTTAATTGGGGGACTCCCTTTGAATTTTGCGTCGTGTTCTTCACTTTTCGGTCTCAATATTGGTAACAATCAACTCTCGGGCGAATTTCTTAGTACTGTTGTCAGCTTCCTTACAAAACTCAAGTTTCTGTATGTTCCATTCAATAATATAACTGGTCCTGTGCCGGAATCTTTGACAAACTGTACTCAGCTTCAGGTTCTGGACCTTAGTTCAAATTCCCTGACAGGGAATGTACCTTCTGGATTTTGCTCAAGAACTTCAGATTCTGCTCTAGAGAAGTTGTTACTGCCGAATAATTATCTCACCGGGACAGTGCCATCCCAGCTTGGACTCTGCAGAAACCTGAAGACAATTGATCTCAGCTTCAATAGCCTAAGTGATTCGATTCCGATGGAAATCTGGGAATTGCCGAAGCTTTCGGACGTGGTTATCTGGGCTAATAACCTGACAGGTGAAATTCCAGAAGGCGTTTGCATCAAAGGAGGAAATCTTCAGACACTGATTCTCAACAATAATCTGATTACTGGAACTCTTCCCAAGTCCATTGTCAAGTGTACTAATTTAATTTGGATTTCGTTGTCTAGCAACCGGATTACTGGAGAAATACCTGCAGATATTGGGAACCTTGTTAACCTTGCTATCCTTCAGTTGGGGAACAATTCTCTTAGTGGAGTAATCCCACAAAGCATTGGCAATTGCAAGAGTCTGATATGGCTTGATTTGAATAGCAATGAGTTGACTGGTTCTATTCCAGTCGAGCTTGCTGAACAATCCGGTCTTCTTGTTCCTGGAATTGTTTCAGGAAAACAGTTTGCATTTGTGAGAAATGAGGGCGGGACAGAATGCAGAGGTGCTGGAGGACTAGTTGAATTCGAGGGAATTCGTGCAGATAGGCTGGCAATTTTTCCCATGGTTCACTCATGCCCATCAACGAGAATATACTCTGGTGTCACGGTTTACACTTTTACAAGCAATGGCAGCATAATCTACTTTGATCTTTCCTATAATCACTTGTCAGGAACAATCCCTGAAAACTTGGGTTCGATGAGTTTTTTACAGGTTCTGAATTTGGGACACAACAGCTTAACAGGATCTATACCCTTCAGCTTTGGAGGTCTAAAGGCTGTTGGAGTTCTTGATCTCTCACACAATAATCTTCAGGGTTTCATCCCAGGGTCATTAGGGGGCCTCTCATTTCTCAGCGATCTTGATGTTTCGAACAACAACCTTACAGGGACAATTCCTTCAGGTGGACAGTTGACTACATTTCCAGCTTCCAGATATGATAATAATTCAGGCCTTTGTGGGGTTCCCCTGCCTCCTTGTGGCTCTGGAAATGGACATCATTCATCGAGCTTTACTAGTCGAGGGAAGAAGCAAAGTATTACATTAGGCATGGTCATTGGCATTATGTCGTCTCTGGTTTGTATATTCTTGCTCATGTATGCACTTTACAGGGTTAAGATAACGCAACACGAGGAGGAAACCAGAGAAAAATATATTGAGAGCCTCCCAACCTCTGGTAGCAGCAGTTGGAAACTCTCTAGTGTGCCCGAGCCTCTGAGCATCAATGTGGCAACATTTGAAAAGCCTCTACGGAAGCTCACATTTGCACATTTGCTCGAAGCCACCAATGGTTTCAGTGCTGATAGCTTGATTGGGTCAGGGGGATTTGGCGAGGTCTACAAGGCTCGACTGAAAGATGGAAGCGTTGTTGCAATAAAGAAGCTTATTCACGTCACAGGACAGGGAGATCGAGAATTTATGGCAGAAATGGAGACCATTGGAAAAATAAAACATCGAAATCTTGTGCCTTTGCTCGGTTACTGTAAGATTGGGGAGGAAAGGCTTCTCGTATATGAGTACATGAAATGGGGAAGCCTGGAGTCTGTTCTTCATGACAAGGAAAAAGAACTTGATTGGGAAACTAGAAAGAAAATAATCATTGGATCAGCGAGAGGACTAGCTTTTCTTCATCACAGCTGCATACCTCATATAATTCATCGGGATATGAAGTCGAGCAACGTACTACTAGATGAAAACATCGAGGCCAGGGTGTCGGATTTTGGAATGGCGCGACTTGTGAATGCCCTCGACACTCATTTAAGTGTGAGTACACTAGCTGGGACCCCAGGTTATGTTCCTCCAGAGTATTATCAGAGTTTCAGGTGCACTACCAAAGGAGACGTCTATAGTTACGGTGTTGTATTACTTGAACTTCTATCTGGGAAGAGGCCAATCGACCCATCTGAATTTGGGGACGACAACAATCTTGTTGGATGGGCAAAACAGCTGCATAGAGATAGGAGAAGTCATGAAATACTGGATCCTGAATTAATAACAAATGTATCAGGTGATGCTGAACTATACCATTATCTTAAGATTGCTTTTGAATGTCTAGATGATAAGCCTTATAGGAGGCCAACTATGATTCAAGTGATGGCCATGTTTAGAGAGCTACAGGCAGATTCAGAAAGTGATATTCTTGATGGGATTTCAGTGAAAAATTCAGTAATTGATGAATCACAAGAAAAGGTTCCTTAGTTTTTGAAGTTTGTACTGACCTTCCGGTTTGTGTTGCACTACTCCATGGCTAAAACATGTCCAGCGATTGTAAATAATATAAGGCATGTTTGATGTAGGAAAGATTGGATAGCACATTACAGTATCAAAGCAGAAAGAAAAGCTTATATCTTGTATATTATATTGTCCAGTCGAGTACGGTGATGCACAAAAATGGAGAAGGGTTTGAGATTGATGTTGGGATGTTTTAAGCTGCTGAGTTGGTAATTTTGCTTCATCTGCTTTGATCATAATGTGTTAGGGCTTTGGAATCTTTATTCCCATACCTTAGCAATTTGCTTCTGTTTTGTGTCAAAATTTTGTCAGAATTCCTACATTGTATTGTCAATAGAAATCTGTGAATTGATGAAACACACGTGGATGAATACTTTATAATCCTCTTTTGATATGGATTGTTGGATTTAATTTTTCACGATCCATATTTTTTTAATTAGTTATTTAATTACACAACTATGAAATGAAATTTTAACTGCAAATGTCTTTTCATTTTATAATAAATATGAATATAGAAGACCCAGCCCTTGTTTGAGCTCCATTATTGTAAGAAAATGTGTTATGGAATAGTATATTTTTGGAGAATGCGTAATTAAAAAATAAGAAAAAGTTTTCAATTTACTTGTAAAATTATTTTATGAAAGAATGCATGGTTATAAATGAGTTTTGAAAAAATTGAGACCAATATAAACATTATTTAGCCCCTGTTTGAACCGCTATTTTTTGGGGTTAATAGATCTTAGAATAGTGATTTTTTGAGAATGTATGATTAAAAAATGGGAAAAAATTTGAGTTTATGTGTAAAATTATTTTATTGTGAAAATGTGGTTAAAATGAGTTCAGAAAAAAATGAGTTTAAAAAGAACGCGACTCAAACAAGAGCCTAATATATAGTTCACTGTTGGTAAAAGTTTTTTTTGAACAAAATATTAAGACTTGGATTTCTGTATTAAACGGTCAATGTTATTAAAATCAGTTTAGTAGATTTTTTAGAACTTGATAAAATGTGGGTTAAAAAGTTGTAGAATTCATAAAATATGTGATTAAAATTAATTGTTAATTTTAACTTAAATAAAAAATTTAATTCCTATCAAATAGGGCTAAATACAAAGTTTGAATGAAAATGTTATTTTACTACTCAGGTATGGAAAAGATTGCTTCCCCTGGGCGCCACCCTATTGGAGTGGGGTCTGCATCCCTCAGGAATTGTCATGTTTGTCTCATATTATAACTGGTGTAACAACTTCCACGAAGTTATTGGAAAAAGAATGGATTAATTAGGCAGGTACCTCGTTAACGACTCCCATGTTTGTTCCAGCGGGATAAGCGAATTGTGAATAATAATAAGGCATTGCATAACCTCACGTAGACACTACAACTTCAATAAACAGGCATGAAATGAACTTGTGCTAATTATTTGTATTATACCGTATACCTACCTTGCAAATTGAGGTGCATATTTATTGTTGTCCGAGGAATCAAATTCGAAGATGTAAGGTGCTGTGTAACGGTGTGACTGTCCGTATCACCCTACATCAAATGGAAACGACACAGAATAGAACATGAAGCTCCCATCATATAAATTATGTAGACAAAGAAATAATAACCAATATCAACATCACTTTGTTTCCAACACTACAGTTACCAGTATGATTTGTGAATACGAGAAAGGTGTGGGGATCGATAGCTGTGATTGATGAGGTGTTTGAATGACGGGTGCATCGTGTCCAAGATTGCTTTTTCTCGGTCTTAGTCTCTTTCCTTTACTTGACGTCGGCATTTCCTACATCGCACGAAATAATAATTCATTACTCATACTCGAAACGGATACACACATGGAAAAAAAATTTAATGTACCTTCGTTTTTCTCACTCTCGACTCCAACGGGCTTTTATTACAAAGTTTCTTAGGCACGCCCTTCATTTTCGAACTTTTAGGATCTTGTATGCTCTCATTGCCTCAATCATGTCATACTTTAGATTGCGACCTAAACACATATTTTGCACAGACAGGAAATTACTTGCAGAACTGTAGTTTGGGTTCGTTAACTCCTTAGATTGCACTCCAATCCAATCTATTATCCGACGAGTTTACTCTTAATCATTTGCAGCAATATCTGCCAACGTAGGAAACGTTTCACACATTCTATCGTACCTCAACTGTCCTGGAGTACGATCTAACCATCGTAGCTGACTTTGACCCTCGTGTGGGCTCTAAGGACATCTCTCATCCATCTCCTCAGTATGTACCTCTCCGGCAGTGTTGTGATACCATTACACATCTAGACTGATATGGAGTGCCTGCATGGTATTCGCCGAAACTCAAATAAGTGACAACTGCAAATAAAACCACAATCGTCTCTACGAAATGAAATAGAAAACGTTTTCCCAGACACTCGTTCATCATAAATGATATCCTCCAGTACCTTGTACGCGTTTCCAAACTGAGTTCTAATGCGGATATGACATCGCAATACACCTTCCCAGTTATCTCATCCTGGAATTCCCGGAACTTGAAAATGATATAAACTGACTGAAAACTGACTGAAATTTATTTTCCATATCGTACTTTGTTACACACAACACCATCTGTGAGTATGACTTGAAATCTGCTTGGAACTCTTTCTCAACTTTATTTCGCTAAGCTCATTCATACTTTTCAACAAACTACTTCAATGAGGTCTTCGAATGCACATACCCATCGAAGAATGCATTCATACTCTCACAACGTTGAGTTGTTGACATACCTACCCAAAACTTGTTTTCAAATAGCATGGCACCCTAGGACCCCTATTCTCATACAAGCTCGACGACCAATCGTTATCGTGTAAGTCATACGTATCGATCATCTGTCTCCACCCTCCTTCAAATTCTCCAACAAACTGACAGTTATAGACTAAACTGTGTATAGACGAAAAAAATATGAGCTACATCAACGTGGTATCCAAACTTTTTTGGCAACGTCTTCAATATGTGTCATAAACACCACCTATGCTTCGTGTTTGGAAACACAATCTGAATCAAAATTTTGCGTTTCCCTATCTTGATCGGTTATAATTCTGTTGAGAGATCGATCGTGCATGCACTGCAGCCATATCTTGAACAACCATACAAATGTGTATGTGTCCTTGTTTAATAGCAAATCACAGTCAAGCAGTGTTGATTGACCATGATGATTCACTCCAACAAAAATGGCAAAAGACATGTCGTACTTATTTGTGAGATATGTTGTATCAAATGTCACAACATCTCCGAATTCTTTGTATGCTTGCCTACACCTATTGTCTACCCAGAAAACATTCTTCAGTCACGACTCATCTTTCAAATCCATACAAAAGAAAAAACCCGTGCACCGTGCTTGAATTTGCGAAAAGTGGCCTTTTATTGTTGCGGCATCCCCTTTACCAAGTCTTAATCGCCTCACCTTTTCAATATAGTTTCTACAATCCTTTTCCACTCACATCATGTTTTCATATCCACATGCTTCAACAACTGTAGAGTTGAAACTCTTGTGCAAAGGAATTCTGGCCACATCATTGACTCCAAGCTTTACCACATCATTGTTGCGGCATCCCCTTTACCAAGTCTTAATCGCCTCACCTTTTCAATATAATTTCTACAATCATTTTCCACTCACATCATGTTTTCATATCCACATGCTTCAACAACTATAGAGTTGAAACTCTTGTGCAAAGGAATTCTGGCCACATCATTGACTCCAAGCTTCCATTTCACTTATGCACTCAATTTTCGATAACATTAATACAACTTGGACTTCGAAGGACATGTTTTGTGATTGTTCTCCAAATGGACTGTGCAGATTTTCCATGTTCCATGAATATCCGAAGATACAGTAAGCCTTGCCTTACAACTTGTCTGAATTGTTGGCTGCGGCTTCAAGGAAGCGCTTGTAATGTTGTCTTGTCGGCTGTCAGGACTACATGTCAATGTTATGTAATTCACTACTCCGTCCCCCTTTCTTGGAATTCTTTTTCCTAACCGAAAAACCTATTTCATATGCATATCTTTTGTAAAAGTCAAACATTTCATTTTCATCCTTGAGCTCTATACTTTGCTCCGGCATGGAGACAATCGCACCATCTTTTCATAAGATATCTTCTTCCAATGCAATCAAATTGTCCATAACATTTTCATTATTGGATTCTACCATGACTTCATCATCCAAGGCAATCACTATTTCTTTTCCTGTACAACACAATGGGTGAACATTTAGCAAAACAACAATCGATGACATTTCAACCTAATTCAATATGTAGCTTCGGATTCATAAGGTAACATTCAGCAAAATAGCAACCTATCACATTTCAACCTAATTCAATAAGTAGTTTCAGATTCATACAATTCTTAATTGCACTGTCATACAAAAGTAATTTCAAATTGAAATACTTATGGAGAAATTCGAAAAATAGTGGAAATTACCTTTCTCCAACATCCATTCAACCTCTACCCCAACTGCAGTTGATTCGTAAATAGGCCCTAAACCTCAGGTTCCTTACAGAAATCTGATGTCGGTGGTCGTGTGGAGGCATGTTCGCGGTGGTTGGAGCTACCGATCGATTTAGGGGTTACCGTGGGTCATTTTTTGTGGGTGAAGTGCCTACCATTGTTTTTTGGGGGTAAAGTGTTGATAGATATTTAGGGGTAAAGAGCCAGTCGATTTCGAGGTGGTAAAGTGTCGTTCTATTTGGAGGTAAAGCGCCGATTGAGTTGGACGAAGAGATTGTTGTCGATAAATTGCTGCAGATTTGGAGGTAAATCGCTTTTGTTGTTCACTGTGCTA
Source organism: Fraxinus anomala (assembly GCA_903798345.1). NCBI lineage: Eukaryota > Viridiplantae > Streptophyta > Magnoliopsida > Lamiales > Oleaceae > Fraxinus > Fraxinus anomala. Next base: position 11,942 of record CAIGRN010080961.1, read on the forward strand.
AATCGTGCTGAAATTATAAAAGGGAAAATAGGCCGAGTTAATCTAGTTATGTGAACGGGTCAAACCGAGCCAGAGCCCAAAAAAAAAATTTCGAGTTCGACTCGAACTTTTTTTGGCCCGAGCCGAGCAAAGTCCGACAAAAAAATGAGTCTCGGCCCAAGCCTTAGCGGGCGAGCCGGCTCCCCTTTTTTTTTAAGAATTAAAAAAAAAATAAAAGCTGCCTGCACAGGCAGCTGTAGATACAGCTACTGCCTGCAGATAGCTACAACAACTGTCTGTGCAAGCATGTTGCCGCCTACATGCAGTTGTAATATTTTATTATTATTATTTTTTTTTTATTAATACGAGCCGGTGTCGAGCCCGACGCCCCAAATTGGGGCTCGGCCCGAGCCTCGGCTTGGTAAAATCGAGCTCGAGTCGGGTTCGGCTTGGACTTTTTCCGAACCGACGAGCTTTTTTGTCATCCCTAAGTTAATCTATGTCAATGTGGTTTTCTCTCTCTCTCTTCATTTTCCACCGCTACGACGGCCAAATTTGAATCAATATAAAGAAGATAGTCATCCAAAAGTGTACATGTAGCATGATTGTTAATTTTTAGTTCAACAACTTTGTTAATGCCCAATGATTTTAAATCCTAAAATAAGCCCGGCTCGGGCTTTTTTCGAATCGGCGAACTTTTTTGTCATCCCTACGTTAATCTATGTCAATGTGATTTTTTTTCTCTCTCTCTCTCTCTCTTTCTCTCTTCATTTTCCACTGCTACGACGGCCAAATTTGAATCAATATAAAGAAGATTGTCATCCAAAAGTGTACAGGTGGCATAATTGTTAATTATTAGTTCAACAACTTTGTTAATGCCCAATGATTTTAAATCCTAAAATCATCCCAATAATTTTAATCTCTATGATAGAGTTTATATTATATACTTCTATTTCTTATTCTTTTGTCAATTTATAAATTAGATAAAGACAAAATAAATTTGAAATAAGCGCAGGAGAGCTTAAGAAAAGAAGCAAGACTAAATATTGTATCAAAACTTAAAAAAAAAAAAACAAAAATAAAGGAAGCAATTCAAACCATTTAAAACTCAACCAAACAATTAAATTTCAAAATTATGTTGTCAACGACTGAATGAGCTATCAATCAACTCATAAGAACTTGAGTTACTCTTAACAAAGCTAACATTTTAAGGTAGAACTTTGAAGCTCAATTTTTTGTGAGGAAGTGATATGGATTGTGACAAGACTACATAAATTGTGTGTAGGTGGGGGGAGGGGATTTTAGTCTAGAACCACTTGACCTCGATAGTAATTGAACTGAACTACTCGATATGATCCGGTTTCGAGTCTTATAATGAAGAACTGAATCGTTGTGGTCCAATTCTCGATTCTAACCACTTAAATACATTTTGATTACGTTCTAAAAATATATTTATACAATATCTCAATTTTCAACCATTATAGATGGCGTCGACTAGCTTTGTTAGATGCCCCCACTCTATCTTTTTATGTCCAAAAATGGAAAATTTTAAATACTTTTTCGTACGACGATGTCGTTTTACTTACTTCGAGTGAAAAGTAGGAGGTAAGGACATCAATTAACGTATTTAGTGCTTTCTAATTGAATCATAATTTATATAAATTGAAATTAATTAACATGTATTTGAAATAATCAATAATTTAATTGCTTAAAAGAAAGCATAAAAATGAAATAAGAAAATTCACACAAGAGTTAATAATTAACAATTGATTTTTGAAGCACACAAGAACCAGACCAAAATTGATTGGATCACTCAGTGTCCGTCCCTCATAAAAATTGACTTTTAATCCATCCCCCACGCTTTTAAAAAGGTGTAAAATAGTAAACTATTTATCACTGAAGAAGGTTAAATGAAAGTATAAATATTATGCAGAGGGCAATTTGACAAATCCCGAAAAGTATGTGGTCCAATTTGACATTGTATCAATAATTAGATGGCCCCACAGATTTTCTCCAAAAAGGGAAAATAAAAATTAGCGGAGACACGTGAAATCAAAATTCCATAGGGGCGCGTGGACCCGCTATTGCACAGGCCTTAACGTGCAAAACATGGTCTCTTCGAGGAACACGAAAATGAGGATATTGCTGGATCACGAACTTGTCCATCCTCTTTTTTTTTACTCAAATCCAAATCAAAAGAAAAATAAAGGAAAAGAGAAATTAAGAAAATTCTCTATCTAAAATGGGAATACTTTACCTACCAAATATCCATTGTTTGATTCCTGGACCATGCAATTCAAGGATTGTGAAAATTTGACCCCGTGTGTGTGTACATAATTTTTATCGAGGGAGGAGATTGCAATTGAACTGATGAGAACTGGATCTCAAAGACTGAAACGGTGAAACCCTAAAAACCTCAGCTTTGCTTTGCTTCACTTTAATTAAGGTAAACTGCTGCTGCTGAATTTAAAATTTTGGTAACGAAATCGTCAGATCTGCACCACCTGAACTTAGATTATTTACTCTTTAGATCGATCTGTGGAATTCACCTCAAGATTTAACCTTTAGGGTTTTGTAAATTAACATATTGAGAAAATAAATGAATTTTACTTGTTTAATTTGAGTTTTGTGCCAAAGAGAGAGTGGGAGATATACCTTGTTTGCCCTGAAGGTGCTGATATACGAGAGGATGTTTTGGCTGGGAATTTGATGTGCCAAAACTTGATCTTTTGTTTCTAATGAGGAATTGTTAAAACAGAGATAAATCTTGGCGGAGGTTTCTCAATAGCTGCGTTGACTGTGTATATATACCTAGTTATATATACAGACCGTGGACTTGGAAAACATGCATGCAAGGCGTCGTGGTGGTGGTGGGCCGGGAAATGGGTACCGGCCTAATGTGATGGGGATGGGCGGGGTGGCAGCTGCCTCTCGAATTTCACCCGAAGGTTCAATTAGAGGTCATCAGATGTATAATTCCGAATATAGAAATTATAATCGCAGTGGCTATGGACGTGGTGGCCACTCAAAGCCGTTCCAGCCACCCTTGCCACCACCGCGCGAGACTGACATATTTATGGAAGCTGGTAAGCTAGCAGCTGAATATTTAGTTACTAAAGGGATCCTGCCTCCAAATGCACTTTCAGGAAAGTGGCAAAATGGCGACTGGAAGAACCAGATGGAGGATTTTATGCAGATTCCTATGGACAGTCGTACATCAGCTCATTCCCGTTTGGGGACTGCTGCTGTGGATGTAGGTCCTGGCGGGAGAAGGTATTCTGATGAATATGACTTGATGTGGTCAAAAAATTCTATGAGAGGAAGGAGAAGAACTGGATCCTCCAAAAATCATGGTTCAGATTGGAACCCAGAATTTGTGAGGAGTAGTTCGTGGTTTGATAGGGGTAGGACTTCACCAGGTATGGAGACTGACAATGATATTTTTGCTGGACTTCAGGATGAGCAGTCTGTTAAAAAAGATAGTGATACTGGAGTGCAGAGTTCGTCTGCTGGCGAGGTAACTCAAGAGAGTGATAGTGCAACTGATCTTCAGTCGGGCTTAGAGAAATGCAATTTAGCTGATGATGCAGGTGCAAAACCAGGTTCTTCTAGCAGTGAGAAGGATGTCCCTTCAAATGATGATGTGGAAACACCCATCAAAGAGTCAGATGGTAGTTCTACTATGTCCAATGAAGAAGCTGAGGAGGATAAAGAGGGGAGAAATGATAATGATTTGGAGCAAAAACATGACGAGGTCACATGTTCTTTACAGGATGGCAGTTTAGCAAGTGAGAACAACGTTGACTTGATGAGGTACTGCAAATTTGCAAATGTTCCAACTAAAACTCGTTCTTCGTTGGCAATTAGGGGTTCAAAGGTTGACCTGGATCCCATCGCTGAGGATGAGACCATTAATGAGAGCAAACTTTCTAAAGATTCTGGGGTCCAAGTCATAGATGTGCCTTCTGATGGTTCTGCTCTTAATGCTTCATCTCATCAAAGCCACGAACCAAACAGCCTCTCTGATGTTCTGAAAGCTCCATCCGTGGAGGAGGAACTGGGTGTTGCACACACTTCCAGGCAGGGGCACTGCTCAATGTCTGGATCTTTTCGCGATAGATCTGTGATTAATCATCAAGAAGTAGATGGGGCGTATCCTGGATATGGAAGCAGCAACCCCATCTTTTTGGGGAGAGGTGAAAAACGACCTCTAGATGATGACATTGATGGTAGGGAGGAAACTAAAAGACCTAAGGAATGGGCTCCTTCAGTGGAAACTCATCCTGATGGCTGCTTGCCCCTTTCCATCTCAATGGAAAATCAGCATAATTCAGTAGAGCCAAGTTCTTCACATAGTGAGCATGTAACTTTATCTACTGATCAGAAAAGTTCAGATATTTTGCTGTTCTCCAAAAGCCACATAGAGTCAAGTGAGTACGCAGAAGAAAAGCAGTTATTTCCTGGTTCCTTTAAGACTTGCGACCTTAATCTTATAGAAACTTCTGACATGAATGAGAATCATGCTGCTGATCCCATTCTTATGTTTCGGTCTATTACTGAAACTGGAAGACACACAGCACCTGTAGATTTTGATTTGTCCATGAGTAGTTATAATTCCAGTGTGCATAATAAATATGGAAAACATGGAGTTGATGATAAAGACATCGAAGTGATTGATTTGGAAGATGATTCCATGCAAGAAGACAATACTTTCACTAATGCTGAGAGAAGGTAAATTTCTATATACATTAAGCTTTCCTTGCTTATACATGTGTAAACTTTTTTCTGGACGCAAGAAAACACCACTTTCAGACTTTAGTTTGGTAGAAACTCCCTTAACTATTACATGCTGACTTAGTCACAATATTTCCGTGAAGATTAGTTGGAAGCTTTCTTATTGTGAAGTTCTCTTCTGAATTTATCAAATTTCAACAAAACAGGGCTGATTCTGTATTTAATGGGCTGGATAACTTTCCTGATAATGTACATAATGCCACTGAGATTCCCGACCATCAAGACGGTTATGGACTTATGATATCAGAATTGCTCGAAAATGATTCTGTACCCACAGATCTAAATGCTCTTCACAATGACATGGGCCTTCATAATGGACAGGTAATGGAATTGAATGCTTACACGTCTTTGATTTGAAAGAAAATTTCACTTCGTCATTTTGGTGCTCCATTTGTCATTTGTTTTCATCATCACAAAAATTCATCTAGTTCATACCTTTAATTGTTCAATACAATTTTCATCTGCCTCATTGATAGCTACTAGTGTAGGAATTTTGCCATCATTATTTCCCTGCTCTAATGAACACTTAACTGGTCATTGCAGGAGATTCTTGGTGATGACGATTCAATATACATGTCCTTGGGAGAAATACCGATAAGTATGTCAAAACTTCAGTTTAATTAATTTTGTTATAATTTCTAATGAGTGTTGTATATGTATTCGTAGTAGATGCTTTAAGGGGCTTCAGATAGCAGTTTTGAATTGTACTTGTGTGATTTTGCAAAAACAGCGTGCTGGTAATCATTTGAAAAAACCGTTGGATATTTTAATTGGCTTGGAAAAAATTTCTCGGAACTAAACAGTTGTATTTGTGTGATTTTGTTCTGGATTAAATTTGGTTATAGCTAAAACATAGCTAATCACTTTTATAAGCTTTGGGGTTTTGATAAGTACTACTCCCTCTGCCCCCAAATTCTGCCCATGATTCCTTTCCAGAGTGCCTGAATTAATTCTTGAGCTTAAAAGTATTCTGCAATTCCTTTTGTGATTTACCCGTAGCCATTTCGAAAAGTGACATCTTCTATGGGAAGACAAAAAATATTGGACAGTACCTTCTGATTCTGAAAGTCTTGAACATATATTTGAGAAATATCTTAAAATAAGAATTTGTGACCATATTGTGGTCTCAGAACAGTCAATTTGGACAAAATTCGAGACGGGGAATAGTTCTTCTTTAATAACCTGTTTATTTGTGATAAATAATATGCGCTGGGTCTAATTCTTTCCATTGTCGCTTGGACAAGTATGAGAAAAATAAGAAAGATCTTTTCCCACCTTTACTGAGAGTCTGAGACCAATGTAGTGTGCACTTACTGTCCAGTTTCATTTTATTTTTGAGAACAAATTTAGTGTTATGTTATTTAACTGCCATCCACTTCCTCATAAGGAGTGGGTTTGTTTGTGTGTAATGGTTTACAGTGCTGGTGCTGTTCTTTCTGGAATTGGGTTGAACCCATAAAGATTCGATGGCTTTTATTATTTTATTTATTTTTGTAGATAACTGGTTGGTCCTCGCAAAAAGGGAAATCAGATAACTCCTCTGATTCTTGGGTTCAACTGTGAACAAGATAACTGGACCAAAGCAGCCTTTTCTCAGTTTGAAAAAACTGAAATTGAAATTTTTATAGAATCTGCCTTGTGCAGAATGGGAGAGAGAAACAGAATAAGAGAGCGAAGAAGAAAAGGATGTGAAAGAGAATGAGAAGAGAACATAAATTTAGGAGGAAAATCTCAAGATGCTTGTTATTCTGACCAATATTCATTAATCGCATATACAAGCAGAAACCCATTAAACTCTCATCTAAACCAATCTATTCTAACCTCATGCAAATCATAACTACTTTTTATGCATATATATTCATAGTAAGTCTTCAGTTAGGTCTTTATTAGAATCTCCATCACTGCTGTCTACCGGTCGCAGCTGTCATTGTTTTAATATTTAGCCTGGAGCTTTTGATTCTCAGAACTTCAAATATTATGTTGCATAAACCATGGCATGGCACAGTTTTATCTTTATCTTGTCCCAGTAAGTTCTTGGTGTAATTGTATTCGAAAATGCATCTGTTTATTGTGTACATAATCTGAACTCAGATCAATATTTGAGCGATGATCTCTCTGTCTCTCTCTCTCCTGTCTGCCTAGCTAGACACATTATTGTTGGATTTGTTGCAGGCTTCCTCGGGGCCTGGGAGCAGCCAACACAAGAATATGGGAAACCGTTTTGAGAGGTTATGTATCGAGCTGTTTTGTTATTTCTTGTCAAAGTTGTTATATGAAGTCAAAGTCATTGCAGATCTTTAGTTGCAATAATTATATCATACCATGTTATGTCTGCTGTGTTACCTCTTGCTTGTAATGGATTTGAGCATATTTTCTTTAGGAGGATATTGGAAAGACAGCAAGTGCTTGCTTTTCTTTTAATGCTTTCGCTGCACATAGTTGTTTGAGATACATCTGAAAATAATCTATCATAGAACATAAAAGGTTGTACAATTCCTTTATTTGTTGTATGTATTAATTGTATGTGCGAGAGTGAGAATATCAAAAGCTAAAGAGATAAATGCTCAAATTTTTAAAGAAGATGGTTTGAAACATATATCTACACAGAAGCTCAGAACATGATAAGTTATCACTTATTTAATTCTAGATGACAATTATGTAATGCCTATTTGAATGACTTATCTTTTGAACTCCTTGAGGAAAATCCTTCTAGGCCATCCATTTTCCACTGATATCTGCGACCGACTTTGTTTTATGGTTTAGCATCAACGAAGTTCAAGTTCTTTGTAAATTACCTGAAGTGACTAATTTTTTATTTTTATTTTCAATATGCTTGATTTAGTTGATCTCTTGATATTGTTTGATGTCAGTCAAGACACGGTCACATTTGCTGATTTTGGCCAGTTTTTATCATTATATTATCAATATCTTCATGTTCGGTCTTTTGTGAAGGAGAAGGTACAATTGTAAACCTAACT
>CAIGRN010080964.1:0-25213 GCA_903798345.1 Fraxinus anomala
AACCTTTTGACTCGTGACCCTTTGTCTTTTTCGGGTTGATGATCGGGTCGATTTTTAAAATATTGGAATTAATAATATGGACGTGAATGTGAACGTGAAATTCTAATTAATATTAATTAAATGAATGTTAATGTTAATTAATTATAATATTTATTACAATTTATAAATTAAATACATATTGAAAAATGAAAAATAATGTATTATTGAAATAATTGAATTGTAATAGGGCTATAATCGTCTAAAAAATGATTCTCACATGTAATGTTTAAATATATTATAGATATGGTTAAAATTGAAATTAAAACCATACACTTTTTATTCTATTTCAGGCAAATCTAACAAATTTGCCACGATATCATGCGCAAAATGCAAATATGATTTGAAGTTTTTTTTTGAATGTTCTTTGGAACAAAGTTGATCTTGCTACATAAATGTCCTTTATAGGTTGAGATTCTTGCTTTTATTCCAAGACAATTATCTAAATTAGACCTTTGAGAATTTATATTTTTCACAAAAGATAAGATGAACGTCAAATGTTTCGATCTAAATACTTCAAGAATCAGAATTACCCATTAAAATCTCGAGTATTTTGTAAATAGAATCATTCGATTCGATGTAATTTTTGGAATCGAATCGAAGTTGACGGTGCCCTTCAATAGTTGAGTCAATCGAGAAGAGTAAATCAAGTTAATCTCCTTGTCTACTATCTAGTTACTTGAATGTATTATAGACAGAAAGCAACAACAAGAAAAGACAAAAATGGCATTATGGCAGCTACACTCTTGTACAATACAAGTCACTAGATATAAAAAAGTAGTTAATTATAAGGAGGGAGGGACCGTGGCAGGTGTCCTTTGTTCCGACTAGTGGTGCCCATAATCTCATGATATTTTGTCGGTGCATTTGGCTGTTGATGTCTAAAAAGTGATAAAATTCATTTTCTAACCTACATTTGGATGAATTTATAAGTATTATTATTAATAATTTTATTTTTATCTATTTATAAATTAAATCATTTATAAATTCATCGACAATGAAAAAAAAAAGTACCGTACCCTGACTTCCACAAGTGTCCTACAAAAAGGCAACGAGGGATTGTCCTACAAAAATATTCCTCTTTAGGGCATATAAGGAGTACAAATAGAAAGCAAAGTGTCTAAGCTAACATCAGAAGCCCACTTATTTTTGTCATTTTATGAAGTTTTTAGTGCAATTATATGGTAAAAAAGGGCTCCACACATTCACATCCATGAGCTGGATCAATACAGCTTTTGGATGTCGAACTAGAAAATAGCTAATCCATAGGGAGAAAAGAAAACCTAGCCGAAGTGACTAGATTAGCCATCCCCAGCAAATTCAAAAACATCGACTAGGTATTTTCTAGTACACATTTTAAGTAGTCATTTTGAACTCGATATTGACACAAACACAACTTCTTAACTCGAAAGAAAATGATTCTTTTTTTAAGAGTATTATCGGGAGCAAATTTATTAGAGACGGTATGTTTCGGATAGAGGATTAGATCACATGATTACAAATCATGATCGTCATCCAAAATCATGATCGAAATAATGGACCACATTATTTAATATGGTCTTTGGAATAACTTTTTCTAATAGTACCAAACTCTTTAGTCCAAAATTTGGATCCGCATATGATTATGAAGTTAATCGAATTATCACCAAAACCATCAGAAGCACTATTTTACATTTTAACACCACTTTTAATTTATTATGGCATTATGCTACTATTCTGAAATTGAAATGCCAAAGACTGCAATGAAAAATAAAATAAAATTAGGCTTGTTCATGTGATAATCTAGGACCACGAGCCTAGCCCATAGACGAACCTTATGCTCGTCCCACAGAAGAAATGAAAGCCCAATATTAGTTTGATATGTCTTAAATAATTTTGATTTCATGGAAGTTCAAAAGTAATCATTCATGTTTTCTATAAAAGTATAATTTTTAAATAATGTTGGACGGAATCGAATGTTTCCCAAATATTTGACCCAACGGTAAAAAAAAAAATTATTTTTAGTATAGTAAATATTTTTTTTTATAGAATTTGATTTGCTTACACGTTATAATTTAAAAGGACTGAATCATAAATTTTAAAAATGAGAAATAAAATAAGGTTGAAAATTTCATGATTTTGTTGAATAGTCGAGGCATTAATTGGTAGGATATATATATTTCATTAAACACACGTTTCCCCTAAACAATTAATTGGAATGAACCCTACATTCAAAAAAAAAAAAAAAAAACACACACACACACATACACGTATGACATGTTTTCAAAGTGCTTAAAATTAGGAATGAAACCTACAAACCCCTTTTAAATTCTCTTCAATTGGGGGAGTGATGAATGCAACCGTTTTTCTTACCTTTCAAAAAAAAAAAAAAAATCATATTTCCTACTACAAATATATATATAGCTGAAAGTTCACATTTTGAAACAAGAAAAGAAAAGAAAAAAAATTCAAAAGAAAGAAATAAGTGAGAAGCAGATTTTTAAAAGTTCCGATGCCGTCGGGAAGCAACAACTATCGTCCAACTTTATACTTTCAAAGCTTTTAAACGAAGGTAGGTAAAGGTACAAGTGTTTATTTCGTTTTCAAATTATGATTTTTCGTTAAAATTTTGAATGAATTGGTACCTCTAAGTACAGTGCTTCGGCACTATTATAGTTTGAATGATCATTCTCCGGCTCTACGTGTTATAGAAATCAGATTTTGCCAGAAATCCCTCTACGTGCGATGGTATGGATCCTCAGTTCAATATATATATATAGAGTTTCAAACTTATGGGTTAATTCCCCTCTTACACGTTGATTTGATATGTTTGGGGCGTGGATGATGGTAAATGATGATGCAACATGCTATGGAGATGTCGGCGACTTAACTTTTTATTAATTCGATTATACAACATTTATGTATTTTTATTTGATTTTTATGAACATCATATGTAGAACTATTCTAAATTTTTTTTATATATAAATAAGTTATATTTAAAAATAGTTATGTGTTATAAAAATTAAGTTACAAGTCACTTTTTACCACAAAAGAAAGTGTTAGCGATTTAATGTTGCTGTTATTCTAAATTTTCAGCTTCTGCCCTGAAATTCAAAAATTCATAACTCAATCGTTACTTGGAATTTTTTGACAAGATCACTGGCGTTTGATAGCCTCATAGTTGTCTACTGAATAAACTTGGAATCATGTCAATCCGATATTGGTAGAATTTTATATGTTCCTTGAAGCAAACTGCATTAGGTAGTGTTACTGTCTTCAGCTTTTGCCATTGATTTTAAAAATTCGTAACTCAATCGTTACTTAGAATTTTTAGACAAAACCAATGGCATTTGATAGCCTCATCGATTAGCTACTGAATGAAGTCGACATCATATTGATCCGATGTCTGTAGAATTTCATAAGTAATCGGTGCTGGGTTACCTTCTAAACCTAGTCGCTACGGGATTTTGAAAAATATTTCAATACCTCGTATGTTACCGACGGAAGCTAATTTTTGGATATGTCATAATATAAATAATTTCCCGTTTTACTATAAAATTTCATGAAATTTCGGGATCGATAGCTATGCAAACGAAATAGAAAACAAAAGCAGCAACATTTATTTTTTTATTTCACTTCAATAGTTGCATATACACAGGTGTGTAAATTGCATATACGGTATGTTGATTGTATATTCGGTAAGTTGCATATACGGTGTGTTATACTTAGAATTTTTAGACAAAACCGATGGCATTTGATAGCCTCATCGATTAGCTACTGAATGAAGTCGACATCATTTTGATCCGATGTCTGTAGAATTTCATAAGTAATCGGTGCTGGGTTACCTTCTAAACCTAGTCGCTACGGGGTTTTGAAAAATATTTCAATACCTCGTATGTTACCGACGGAAGCTAATTTTTGGATATGTCGTAATATAAATAATTTCCCTTTTTACTATAAAATTTCATGAAATTTCGGGATCGATAGCTATGCAAACGAAATAGAAAACAAAAGCAACAATATTTATTTTTTTATTTCACTTCAATAGTTGCATATACACAGGTGTGTAAATTGCATATACGTATGTTGATTGTATATCCGGTAAGTTGCATATACGGTGTGTTAGTTGCATATACGGCGTGTAAGTTGTATATACTGTATGTTGGTTGTACGTCCGGTAAGTTGCATATNCGGTAAGTTGCATATACGGTGTGTTAGTTGCATATACGGCGTGTAAGTTGTATATACTGTATGTTGGTTGTACGTCCGGTAAGTTGCATATACGGTATGTTGTTATAAGTTTTAATTAAGTATACGGTCTACAGATAAAGTAAAGTTAATCTTGTGACGTTTCGATCCATGCGGGTCGGGGCATTACAATAAAAGACTATCTATTCAATTTCAATAAATATTTTTTCAATGGTGCAGTTCGCCTTGACGAGATTTCTTCATGTACTCTAATTTCTCCACGCGTTTCAAATTTTATTTTCCTCAAATAATCTATATTGTCGCGTTATTCTTTATTTATTTTGTATTGTTGTTTGTTATGGATAATTTGAGTTCATAACACTCTTGAATTAATTCCATTGAATACAAAAAAAAAAAAAAAAATGAAACAAATTAATCTTCAAGTTAGTCCGTCACTGAAGTCATTAGAGACGGAAAATTTCAGTTGAAACACTCAGTAATTTCAGATTATATGGATCTTGATATGATTAAGAAAGAAAGATGATAAAAATTAGAAAAATAAAATGTTTGTTTCTCATTTTTAAAATACAATCGGTCTCTTTTATCTACTTCATCATTTTCTTTATCTAGAAGGATTATTTTCAACCTTTAAGAAATTTGTCTTTATATTTCAAAATCAAATTTTCCTTGGTGGAAACGAAACCTCGATTAGTATCTAATCAGAATTATTCCTACGTAAATGGTGAGAAAAGTATATTCCAAATCACAAGCCGACTTCCCAAATTTTGGTCAAATCTGGCTTCCTTCCGAATTTCAACTTTACATCTTTCCTGTTTGACTTACGCCCGCAGAAGTTTGCACAGATAATTGCACGGAGTTTGAGTGGTTTTCAGCATTCTAAAAAACGTGTCTAGATACCAATGTTTTGTCTAAGCCGACCTGTGAGCGAGATTTTTTGTTTGATATTTTTCATTTTTTTTATTTGGAATTTGAACCTGAAGTCTTAATTCTCTTTATTTTAGGTTGAAATTGAACAAGTCTTAAAGTTAAAGATTCTCCTAATTATTCAAATGAAAACAATAATAGTATTTACCATAGTACGCATTATTTATTAAAAATAAGAAAATCTTTTTTTATTTGTCGACTTATTAAGTTTGAGTTTGGTATTGCCGTCTATCAACACTTCACACTTTTAAGAACCTTACTTGTTCTACAATTTTTTTTTTTTTTTTCAATCTTGTTAAAATTTTGAAAAAATCACGATAAACTATTTAACACCTATTCGAAATAGGTTTTTATTATTATAAATTAATCAAACTTTAATTTTAACCACATATTTCATTAAATTCACCAGCTTATAATTTCAAACAACTTTACCAAACCAAGACTTGTGAAATAGAGCAAATACAATTACAATTTCCCTTGAAAATATGATTTTCTACATATACACATTTTTGCGTATATAATAATTAATAGCTTTGCTACAACATTTTACTTTTTTTTATATGGATAAATAGCTTTATTTACTTCTAGTTTGTCTACTTATATATAAGCAAGACCGTTCAACTCAAAAATGATGTATTAAATAATTATTCCAAAAATATAAAGTATGTTGCCAAACTTACCCGGTGCATTGAATATGATTGATGGATCTTTTTTCTATATTTCTCCTTTGACAATAGAATCAAAGTTAAGTAGACTATTAAGGGGAAAAGAATCATCCTTGTGACTTACCTATAAAATATAAAAGCTTAACGGATGGTCTTGAAACATGGTCATTCAAAATATTGTCTCGTTAGTAAACAATAATGTGAACTCTAACATGCCATTGAGTAAATTTAGGCATGAATTAAATAATCGTAGACTATAAGTTCAAGTGTTAGTTTGTAATTGATTAAAATATGGCCAACTATGTTATAATTTACGAGTAATTAATATTCGTTACACCCTTGAACTAGCGAGGGGCTCCACTTAAGTGCTAGCATGGCAACAAATGCCACATAAGTCTTTAGTTGAAAGACACGTGAATGGATTTGTGTTTGCCATCTCTTTAAAGCGAAGACCATGACGTGTTTGTTGCTGTCTTCACTAAGACATAATCTCTCCAGTGTTTGTGCATCATTGCCCTCCAAGTGAACTAGTGATGGTTAAAGGCGTTTTTGGGAGAAGTAGCCTCCACACGGTATTCATAAGAAAGTTTTCAAGAAAATTACCTTAAAATGTTCTAGAATTCTGTACGTGATCTTAGAAGATCAATCTTTGCAAGAAATTACGGTTGTACAAGGAAATAAGCCGAAATGAGAAAACCTACCATAACTAAAGAGGGAGTTATGTAGACCAACGAGAGAACAACGCGTGGAGTTGAGCGAGTGGGGTGGGGTGGGGGTTGCATACTCAATGTCTAGCCCCATAAGTATCATTCTCTTATAAATATGAGTTGTGGTTGGTGTACATAAGGGGTACTATAATGATATTCATAATGGACACATAGTGTCTCCTATTGGAGGGGGCGTGGGCCCACCGACACCCCCTCCAATAGGGAGTACCATGTATCCATTATGGACACCATTATGATGTATCCTATGTACACCAAGAATAATCTTATAAATATATACTCACGGGGAAAAGGTAAAAGTACGTTTTTTCATTATTATCTAAACTTTGGCCAAATCTATGTTTGCTTGTTTCTTCACACTTAATTTATTCATATACAACTCGTATTGATAGTTGACTTGACTATTGAAGTGCAAACGATTGTTGACATTTTCTCCTTTGGCTTGATAATTTGGGCACTAACCATTCGTTGTAGTGCATGAGAAGCATAAAAATCAATAAGAATGTAATTGTGTCCTAGCAATTTTTGAGGTCGATAATATTCAATATGTAAATGCATAATATTACATATAAACAAAATCAAGTGTGAATATCTGAAAAAAATTCTCAATTCTCTCTCTATTTTGCTTGATGAAAGTGTCAAAAAGAAAATACGCTTTACCATTTCATAGTCAAACTTTTGCTCCAATCAAACCTAACCAAAACCCAAATTTCCCCCGTCATGGAGTAAGCCACGTGGTTGTTGGCTTGTGGTCAACGTAAATCTCAGTCAACTTTTTTTTTTTTACTTTGATTTGACAATCACGCCGTTTTATTGAATTTGTTGGATTATTTTAATTGCATCATTTAAGAAAATAATAATAAATAACAGAGATATTATTTAAAAAAATTAGATATATTTTTCATATTAATCTATTAAACCCTTGTTTGACTCATATTATTTCCAAAATATATATTATTTCTTTTATTATTAATTACATATTTTTCAATAAAATAATATTATACGCAAATTCAAAATTTTTTCTTATTTTTTAACCACATATTTTTCATCAAAATACTATTAAAAAATATATTTTAGACAAAAAACAGGTTCAAACATGCTCAAATAATATCAATGTAGAATAGATAAATAGAGAAAACATTAAATCCATCGAGGAGAAAAGCGAATTGTATAATTATGTTTCACACACCCTGTTTGGTAGAAATTAAAACTCAAATTTTAATCTAAATCAAAGTCAACATTAAATTTAATCACATATTTTATATGATTTAAAACTTTCAACCAAATATTTCATCAACTTTTATCAAAATTTACTAAAAATATTATTTTAATCCTCACCAAACATAGACTCAATATATTGCGAATCGAAACTAAATTTGACAAATACTTATTTCTCCATCAATTATAAGTTTTTCCAATGACATCAGAATTATTAAATTTTAAATTATGAACTCCTGCATCAGCTTACTGCAATAGTCAATGTTTTCCTTCCTTGAAAATGGATTTTAGTAAAATAAAAACTCAAAATTTAGTTAGAATAATTCCGTCACATTTTATTGAATTCAACGCAATAATATTCTCTATTAAACAACAAAAATAAAAATTAAGTCTCGTCTTTAGTACATTTCTTCTTTATTCGTCTATAATATCTTTGCATCTTAGATTCAATAGAAATTAAACCTTTTGAATTTAGTTATGAAAGCAAGAAAAGTGACAGCGTTTTGCTAGTTGCCTTCGCTGTTAGAATTTTCCCTCATCGACCACATACTTAGACCCTATGCAATAAAACTTTTTTGAGATTATAAATTCTTTATTATTAACTACACATTTTATTGACTTCTAATATTTATCAATTTTTTAATCACATATTTGATGTGATCCACTAAATTATAATTTCGAAAAACTTTGTCAAACCGAAGCTTAGTCCAAGAACTAGCTTGAAAAATGACGAAGGCACGCTTCGACAACTTTGTTTAAACTATATGGAAGCATTATACAAGATTGGGAAATTTATATTATTAATCCAAAAATTTATTTATACGGACGATTAAATATCGTCGCTACTAGTCAAGTATGGGAGCTTGTAAGCAAGTGACACGGTCTCCAGTTGACCAATCTATTCGCTTAAACCTCTTCCTCCACGCGAACATTGAGTATTTACTGCACGCCACCAAACTTTCGCACTGTAGCCGAGTCGTCAGCCACCTACAAAAGATAGGCCGTCAAATCCGTTGACTTTCTCCTGTTCATTTTCATCACATGGAACCCGCCGCATAAATCGGGGCCGGTGGATTTATCTCCATCTGTGTTTTTCTATTACGAACGAGTCAAACTCGGTCTGGACGAAGAAATCTCTCTCTCTCTCTTCTATAAGTCTAAACTGTGGGCTCCACTGCCACATGGCAACCAACCCTGACGCACCACCTTACATATCTTTTTCATATATATATATGTACTGTTGACATTGCCTTGTTTTAAGAATTCAAATCACTATTAGTTTGCATGCTTGATATTTTTTTTCTTTGCTTCTTGATTTATGGACAAAGGATGCGGTCGTCTTATCGTCGAAAATTCTGATAGAGTCGGGTTTTTGGGATTCGATTTAAGTCCAAGATTGAATCAGCAAACGAAGGATATCATGTTTCCTGTGAATCTGTCGCCGGCCGATGAGAAACCGATGGCTTTAGGTGAATTAGACTTCTTTTCCGATAAGAAGAGGCCTATTGTTGATCATGTACGTAGTCTTTTCGTTATCTTATGTACTTTGTGGTGACAACGTTGAACAGTAACAAAAAGAAGCTAAAATCTCGAGTTCTATTATGCAAGCATGTTGGATTTACGTTTATTTTTTCCTTTAATATAGATGGGTTTGCAACTTGATACTGCAGTCAAAGACAGTATTTCATCAGATCATGTGGAGGATAAGCTAGCCAAGAATGAAGTAAGGAGATAGTAAGAGCGAAATTGTTGAATATATATTATTAGCATTACAAGCTTTGATTTCTTATTTGGTTCTTTTTGCATATTTCTGGATTTAGTTGTCACAATTGCAAGTAGAGATTCAAAGAATGAATTCCGATAATCAGAAATTAAGAGGGATGCTTACTCAGGTCAACAACAATTACAATGCTCTACATTTGCAGTTTGTAGAACTAATGCAGCAACAAGAAAATTCAAGATCAGATAGATCAGAAAAGGAATTGTTAATGACTAAAAGGATTAATGGAAGGGAAGAGAGCCCCGAACCGGATGGCTTAGCTCCTAACAAGGTTCCGAAATTGAATCCTGATCAAACCCCCGAGGCTACTATGAGAAAAGCTCGGGTTTCAGTTCGAGCGAGATCAGAAGCTCCGATGGTAATCACTTATACTTTCCAAGAATAAGCATTAAAATTGATCGCTTATCATCGTTACTAGTAATAAGTAAAATAAAGTAACAAAAAATAGTTGACCCAAATTTTATTGGCTATCATCATATGTTGTTACAGTGGAGCTAAATCTATATGTAATTGATTATAGATATCCGATGGATGCCAATGGAGAAAATATGGACAAAAAATGGCAAAAGGAAATCCATGTCCACGGGCTTATTATCGTTGTACTATGGCAGTTGGTTGTCCCGTACGCAAACAAGTACGTTCATTATTACTTTCATGCTCGTTGAATTTTCAGACGGATGTGAACTTTTTTGGGTTCTGAAACCTTATAGAGAACTTCCATCTAAACATATTACAGGTACAAAGATGTGCCGAAGACAAAACAATCTTGATTACTAGCTATGAAGGTACACATAATCATCCACTGCCTCAGGCCGCAGTGGCTATGGCGTCCACCACATCTGCCGCCGCTAATATGCTCCTTTGCGGCTCCACCACGGGTGCTGATGGATTGTTGAATACAACTATTCCGGCGAGAACTATTCTTCCTTATTCGTCTAACATGGCTACAATCTCAGCCTCCGCTCCATTTCCTACTGTGACATTGGACCTCACACAACCTCCAAATTCATTACAACAGTTCCAAAGAACATCACCTGCCCAATGCCAAGTCCCTTCGCCAGTGCCAATTCCACCAATGGCTCAAGTTTTCGGGTCAAAATTTTCAGGGCTCCAGATGTCTCAGGATATCGAATCCGCCTTGCCAAGCCAGGCCGAACACCACAAGTCCTTTACCGACACCCTTAGTGCTGCCACAGCAGCCATTACCGCCGATCCTAATTTCACCGCCGCCCTCGCCGCCGCAATCACCTCCATCATCAGTGGAGCACATCCGAATATCAGTGACAACACGACCAACGACAATTCCAACGTCAATGCAAGTACTAGCAACAAGATTACAAGCAGTATTCAATAATTAAAGCAGCTCTTTACTTTTTTTACAAACTTGTATCAAATTTTATTGTTTCGTTTTCGCATATGGGGTTCGATTATTGTGAACTAACATGATCATACTTTTTGCTTTTACCTATTAATTACCGAGGCAGATAAAGTTACGTTCTTTCTTTTCATGTTTTTGTGTATTTGAAACACAATTGTACGTTTGACTTTGTGGGTCGCAGTCGTACCGTACTGCATCCACCGTACAACTATGTTTACCAACGACCCTTTGATTCCACGCGGTTAAATGTGAACTCGTTAAGAAATAGTCTAATCCCTCTTGCTTTGTGATATTTCTATTGTACAGTTATTTTGAGAAAATGGAGTCAAGTAGTGAATTTTTAAAGAATGTATCGTTATAAAGTAGAATTTTTTTTAAATTTACGTGTAAAATATTTTAATGTATAAATGTAGTTGAAAATAAATTTTAAAATTATAAAATTGAGAAATAATTGTTATCAAACATGACGAAATCGTAGAGTGAAAACTACTCTCATTTATTTATTTGTAAGTTAACATTTAAAAATATGAGTTATTAGCACATAACGTCCCCACATTTCATTATTATTGTGGAAAACGTCCATACTCTTCATTTTTTGGCATTTTCATCTTTCATTGCGCAAAATATCATTTTCATTCATTTTCTCAATTAAAAATCGTGGAATGACGAAAATACTATTTCCTTTAAATAAAACAAAATGAAAAAGAAAAAAAATAATTGCAATCATAATCCCAATTATTTTGAAAAGCACAAATGATTCCCAAATAAAATATTAAAAAGGTAGTTAGTACATAATGCCCATATCTTTCACTTTTATTACGAAAAACGTCCATATCTTTTACTTTTATTACGAAAAACGTCAACACCTTTCACCCTTTTTGGCATTTTCACCTTTAATTACACATTTGATTGTGCAAACCATCATTTATATCTAATTTCTCAATAAAGAACATTGAAATAATGAATATACTCTCATATTTAAATAAAAAATATTTTTAAAATTTTTAATTTTTTAATAATTTATTTGAGACTCATTTGCACTTTTTTTAAAAAAAAATTGGACTATGATTTTAATTAATTCTTTAGTTTTTTTATTTAAATATGATAGTATATTCGTCATTTCACTGTTTTTTATTGAAAATTTTGATGAAAATGGATAGAAATGATGGTTTGCGCTATCAAATATATAATTATGGGAGAAAATGCCAAAACAAAAAGGCAGATACATTTTTTGTAATAATAGTGAAAGGTAGGGACATTATGTGTTAATTATCCTTTTAATAATTTATTTGAGATTCATTTGTGCTTTTAAAAAAATTGGGACTATGTTTGCAATTAATTTTTTCTTTTTTCCTTTTGTTTTATTTAAAGGGAAGGTATTTTCGTCATTTCATAATTTTTAATTGAGAAAATAGATAAAAATGACATTTTGCGTAATGGAAGGTGGAAATAAAGGTGAAAATACCAAAAATTGAAAGATAAAAATATTTTTCACAATAACAGTGAAAGGTGGGGGACGTTATGTGCTAATTATACTAAAAATATCATGTTATTTCGTGTAGCTCCTGCCCATTTCTATTGAACAGGTCCTATTCGAAGAAGCGACTCTTGCACCTCTGTCAAAATCTCAATTTACCCTATGCTTTTTGACGAACAATTTAAGGGCACGTTTATCAAAGCTTACAATTAACTACATTTCAAGGGATGTATATTTATAATCTTGTCAAACTCAATTTTTATTCACATTTCTTAGGATATATAATTTTTACCTCATTTTTAACTGCATATCCTCAAAACCCGTTACCTACAATCAATTACAAGGGCTAAAAGTATACATTTTTAACTTCGACAATTGAAAAGAGAGCTATTTGAAAGTTTTACTCCATATGCAGCTATTTCAACAATGTCCATCTTTCAAACCTCAATCCTACCATCATTTTTCAAATTTATACTACGACATCAAGAAGATCAATTGAACCAACATCGCCATAATAGTTTCCAAATTGATATATATTTCTCCCTTCTATAATATTACAATTTTGAAGAGCCACGTTATCCACAATATACTATGCCGTGAAAAGAAAAGCTGCAAGACGCAAAATTTAGACAAAAATCAACAAAAAAACACAGGCATGTTTCTTTAAATAACCTTTTTGCTATTGGAATGTGACCATTTTCGATCTAGAGATTGCAACTGACTTCGAAGGTTCTGATTTTCCTTGAGCAAGCGATCATATTCAAGAAGAAATCCTTCTGATTGTTTCTTTAAAGCTGTAGCATTGGCTTCTGCACTGTTTACCTCTTTAATCTTTTCCTCGAGCTTCGACTCCAATTGCCTAATCTTTAAATGCACTGTAGTCTTCTCTTGTTCCAAAGCTTTGATTTCCTCTGAACCTGGAGTTTTTCCATCCTCAAAAGCATTCTGTTTCTTTACAGCTTCCATGCTCTTCCTTCTTATGCGAAGTTCTCGGATATAATGATGTAGTCTATCAATCATAAATGCCAGGAACAGAGAAAATCCTGCAACAAATTTGTACAAATTTTAAAAAAAGGTTACATATAAATACAGTCCACATATATTTATTTTGCATGTAATAATTTTCCTTATTTCAGTCAATGCGGGAATAATATAGTGACAATGATTGCAAATCTGCTATTGCAAGTACCATGTTCACTGGATTTGGAGGAAAAACTTCCTTCCCAACTGTAAACTACAAAATAACCAGTCACTAGATTCAAATTCAAAAAATAAATTAGTACATACGGGCTTTCAAATTTCCGTCATTATTGCTGAATCATATCTGAAGGTAAAACATTTTAGAAAGGTACCAAATGTATCGTCAAATATTCGATATGATTCCACAAGATCTAGTTTCATTCTAGCCAATAGAAAGGATCTTCTGATTTACTCAGCTTTCGACAGAGAGATAAAGGATATTTGTACTTTTGATGTAATATGAGAGAGACATCGATTGGAGCTAAAGCAAGCCTTACTATGCAATCCACACTCTCAAACAAATTCCTTAGGTTGTGAGTTAAGCACCGGTACTCTCTCTCTCTCTCTCTCTCAACCAAGTTTCAATACGTAGATTACTTGACATTGATGTGTTCGATGTAATTATTTTTGAGTAGCATATTGTTCAAGAATAAATTGAATAACATGCTGTGAGATTCACCCAAGTCCAAGCTTTTTAATCTTTTACAATCACACTTTTTATAGGTTTAAACTTCCCCACATGTAGCCACTGAAAGATTCTACACTGAAAGTTAAAAATTTAGAATAATAAATCTTAGTTCATTAACAAAAGAAACATCTAAGAGTCTAACTCTATTACAAATAACATGCAGGGGTGGTAATTAAAGAGAAATAGCCACAGGTACCTGCCATCTATCAGTAATTTACAGTTACCACCACAAGACGATGACAACAAACTAATAGATAGCTTGTTTACCTCTCGTAAAAATGTTTAAGCTCTTAAAGAGGGCCCACATATATTCATTTGAAATCTTGTCATAGACATGCACAGTCACACGCTGGCCGATTCATTTCTTGATCAAAGATCTGACAATTGAAAAGCTTACAACCAGAAAAAAATAAACAATTTTCAAAGTAAGGCCCTGTGTGACGGATGGAAAACTTTTTGTCATTTTCCACTTTTTAGAGTGTTTGATAGACGATTCAATTCCATAGAATTCATTTTCTTTCTACCCAAATTTCATTCTTGCAATCAAACCGAAGTCTTTGCTAAGTCCCTGAATTTCAAAAAAGAAACACTGAAAATCCTTTTTATATAAATAACATTACAAAACTGACAAAGACTGATGATAAACCTGATTTACTTAATACATATAGATGAACAGTTACAACATATAGGTTGTGCAGCAGTGCAGCATAATTTCGGATTTCATAAATTAAGGGACCAAATTAAAAAACAAAACAAGATTTTTGGAACTATTACCCATGAGAGAAGCTTCAAGAAGATGCTTAGCAAGAAGAATCTGATCAGTAGCGTTGAGGTCACCATCATCAGTCCAACGCCTATGGATCGCCACCACATTGTACCCGCCGGACACCATCACTACAAAAATAGTACCCGCCACAGTCTGGACCACAATTGGGCCGCGTCCCCTCTTGACCCTGTCCAGGCCCATTATCACTAGCTTCCTAAATGGCGTTTTGAACACGAACATCACGATTAGTGCAATCTCCACGAATATCAGAGTATAGAGTAATTGGATCATTTTCGTTTTTCCCTCTCGTCTGAAATTTGGTATTGTGAGAGAAATTAAGGGCTGGTTTTTTAGGAGAAGTATAGATTGATCAGAGAGGGTGAAACCTGAAAGAGGAATGGGGTTAGGGTCTTACACTTCGTGCAAGAAGCAAGATCCACCTTTTGACCCCCCAATGCTACCATTTTAAACGGTCATATCGAATTTGATGAATTCATAAAGAATTGGAAAATTGGTTCAAATGGTCTCAAATTTTTGTTCATCTTGCATTTTCATCCAAACCTTTATATTCTTGGCATAACTTGCCCAATTCTATCGAAATATACCATTAGTTTGGAGCATGGATTCGACTCCACATTCTTTTTAAGGAAAAAAAAAAATATACATGTAGTCCCAACTATTTTCATTTATTTACATCAATGAGTCTCAACCCCGACATAATTAATAATTAAAAGAACGTGTAAAGTCAAAATAGAATAGGGTAGCGAAGAACGTTCGTACTTGTTGAGCTGTGTATGTATTTTTAGATTTTACAACTTCTCTACACAATGTCGTGCATTCTTGTAAGAGAAAAATACTTGAAATCATGTTATTTAAATTTTAATTTCTTTAATCAAACATTAATTTTTTTTTTCAAAAATTAGATGATCACATGAATGTAACTAACATGTCAATTACAGATTATGTCACGATCTTATATCATACTAAGTCATAATCATTCATCATAACAAGTCAGTCACATACCACCTGATTTTTTAAAATTTCTTATAAGTTTATTAATTTTAAAATTGTTTTCTTAAATTAGTGTTATTATGAAATTTTTCCTATCTGTAATGTTTTAATCCTTAATGTGTGTTTTATGCTAAAAGCCAAACAAAAACTTTCATAAACTTCTTGAAGTTTGAGAAGATGCCAAGTATCATATTTGTGAATACAACTTTTAGGTGAACCACCCTTTTGATCTGTTTGGTTAAGGTTGTTACTTCTAATATATGTAATTAAGTACTATTAATCGATAATGATTTTCCCTCTTTGATAAATGATCTCACCCTTTTTGTTGGTTCTCCCATAGGGATGGCAATTTACCCCACTCCGCCTCGTCCAGCCCCGAATAGGGCAAAAAAAACCCGCCCCAACGGGGTGGGGCATGGGACGACGCCTTGCCTCGGGTTGCGGGGCGGGGCGAGGCGGGGATGCCCCGCCCCGAAAGAAAAAAAATTAAAAAATTTAAAATAATTACAAAAAAAATTTAAAAATAATAATTAAAAAGTAAAAAAAATTAAATGGGGCGGTAAACGGGGCAAATCGCCATCCCGCCCCAAGCCCCGCCCCGTCTAAGGTGGGCCGGGGCACGGGGCGGGGTGGGGCAGGGGTGCCCTGTCCCGAACCCGCCCCACTGCCCTGCCCCACCCCGCCCCACTGCCATCCCTATTCTCCCACTTCATCAACTTTGTCCAATATAAAAGGGAAAAAATTTCTTTTGCCATGTAATACAAATTTCGCGTTGAAAGACTCGACCAAATACAAGACATTAGTGAAAATAATCGTCAAGTTGTGTCAACATGATAACATGTCAAGTAGAGTGGATTAAACTGCATTAGATACTACTAAAAAAAAAATTAAAATCGTGTCCAGCATATGACTTGATTTACTGTGTCGACTAATCATCACGCCTAGAAGATAAATATACACGAAGAAAATACCTTGGCATGCAACCCAATAAATGTCTTTAATTGCACCCATAGATTTGATTGCAACACAATCAGTTCACCAAGAAAGGCAAAGGTAACAACTGGGAATTCAAAAAATTTCGAGAGCCAACATACAATTAGGATGGCTTGTAATACTTTGTGGGTACAAATGGCATTTTCGTGACAAGTCCGTCGTAGGACTTTCCACGAATTACAACCTTAACTTTCATCCCCGCCTTGTGCTGTCCAGATTTTACGTACCCCATGGCTATGTTCTTCTTTAGGCAGGGGCTAAATCCTCCGCTGGTGACTTCACCTATGTTTTGCCCTTTATCATCTTGAACCTCGCTATGACTTCTGGCTGGCGGACCTGAGGAGATAAAACCAACTCGCCTTATTTTTGGGCCCTCTTCGATTTGTTTGAGTATTACTTCAGCACCAAGGAAACCTCCTAGTGCCCTTCGTCTCTTCCCAATGGCCCATGTAAGTCCTGCCTCCACTGGTGTTATGTGCTGCTCCATGTCGTTGCCATATAAGCACAATCCAGCTTCGAGTCGAAGACTGTCTCGGGCACCTAAACCCGTCAACCGTACCTTACCATCAGATTTCTCCAGAATAGCTTTTGCAAGATCAACAGCATGCTCTGAAGGAACTGAAATTTCAAAGCCATCTTCACCAGTATACCTGAAAGTTCATAAAGTTAACTGAGTAATTTTTTTTCACCAGTCAGTAAGTTTCAAAGAAGCAGTCGTTGACAGAACTCGACAATATAGTGAACAAGATTTCAGCTCCTTTTTCGTCTAGTATAGTACACTAAGGACTGTGTAGAGTTAACTTCTGAAAGTTGTGCAAGTCTTGAAGAAACATGAAAAGGTATATAAATAACAATCTAATCGACTCTCCCATAATTGTCAGATGTTAAGATCTCATGGCCCCTCTTAATGTTTAAGACAGCAATCGTTTGAAGAAACAACACGAGGAAATGCAACATACCCGGTTCTTGTAAGGAAGCAGGACACACCATTGATATCCAAGATGCGAAAGTCGCTGAAGTAAATCTTACTCAAATCATCTTTTGTCAGGTGCTGTAGAACTGGGGCTGCAAGGGGACCCTGCACCAGACATAAGGAGAAGTCGCATAAGCACGAGATCTTAAAGAATAACAAGCTAAATATATAATTTATTACATTCCTTTTTAATTTTAATAGCTACAACTTTCAACGGAATCTAAAAACAAAGAGAACGATATTGGTAGAAATGTGAATAACTGACCTGGAGGGCTAGAAGGGACCGCTCATCATGGATGTGCCAAGCGACATCACCACCTTTCGATGTGAATGACTTCATATGTTCCTCAATATGGGCAAGATCTTTATCTCTGCATCCTGCATTAACAACCAGGTATATGTGGTCATTTGTCACCTTAGTTATCACCGAATCGTCAATTGCACCTCCCTTCTCATTTGTGAAAACTGTCAAAGTCCCTGTCCCAGGTGCAAGACCAGAAGCATCGGCAACCACTAACTTTTCAAGAAATGGTATGCAGTCCTTCCCTTTGAGACTTAAACCACACATATGAGAAACATCGAAAAGGCTACCATTCTCCCTACAGTTTAATGTGGAGTCCATAATTGAGTCCTTGTACTGGATTGGCATGCTCCAGCCAGCAAAAGGCACCATCTTTCCCCCATTGGCGACATGAAAGTCATACAGAACTGTCTTCTTCAGATCAGCTTCGGATGCAAAGCATCGACGAGTGATAGTCTTCTTATTAGCCTGAGCTAATTGACGAGTTATTGATTGACCAAGTTGCCACAGTCCCCCTCCTCTCATATTTGTATATATCTGATAAAGGCATCATGTTAAGGATTCATTAACAAAAGAGCAAAAACAGGCGCGCACACAAATTTCAGAGACTCACCCTCAACGTGATACTACCTCAACTTGTCGCCTACTAGATTTTCACTATAAAGAAGAATATTAGAACATCGATCTCACACCTCACCATCTGTGTCCTACCAAAAAATTCTTTGGTAAATCCTTAACTTGATAAATGTCACATGTATGATTGATTCTGGAGCTAAAACAAATCTGTATTCTGGAACCAAGGTTTTGATGGTTATTCGTCTATAAAATTAAACCCATTGAGCAAAATGTCAAGAACCAAACCTCTTTCAAGGTGAAAAATTGTAGAAGTAACTTTTAGCATTGGATTCAATTTATCATTAGACTTTTAGAACATAGAATTGATAGTTCAATATGTACACATTTTCTGCAATCATCATAGACATATAAAATCAAAATCTGATCAAATCATGGTAATCAAAATCCTATATTTCTCATATATATATATATATAAAAGGATTCTAGTTAGATTTCCCTTCTGCATCATACACAGACACCTCATAACCAATCAAATTAAATAACATAAAGCCAATTCAAATCTCATTCTCCAACCCAGATCCTATACTGTTTCTTATGAAATTTAATAGAACTAGATCTCTCATACCACTAACAAAGGAATTATATACAGAGTAGCAGAAAAGACACAAGCTTGATGCAGTTGCGAGCATCTAATGTGAGAAAATGCTTATATTGTGAAATTCAAACGAGAGATTCAAGAACACTTACTGATTCAAAAGCTAAAAGGGTTCCTTTCTCTTGAAAATGGTATTCTTGGAACCTAATTCATAATCTTTGGCACAGATACATATATTTTCTTATGTGGTATAGGAGTGAGTATATATATATGTCGTATGTGTAAAAGGTCATATGGTATTTAATGGTAAAAATAATATATAAAAATGGAAATGTTTGGTGGGATGTAGTGGGTGGAGGAGGTTTTCTCCGCTGAATCGATGCCCATCCTCAGTGAGTGGTGCTGAGATTTTCAGTTACCCAATTCTATCTTTATTTGGTAAAGAGGATGACTGAGGATGCGACTTGGAAACTTATTAAAGGATTTTTATTTTCATTTTTGGATCTTATAATGTAGCCAAAAATTTATATAATAATCTTATAAATTATTTATTAATTAGTTTGTTAATAAATAGTATTGTGTAATAAACTTTGAAATTATCGAAAAGAACTTAATTTTTCATTTTATGAAACTTTAAGTACTATGCGCGCATTTGAATAGATGTGAGTTATAGATATAGAATGTTGGCAATCACAACATAAAATAAAATTTACAATAACAACTTAGTCTAGAACCGACACTTAAAAAACCATCACTAACTACCATGTCATTTTTCTCTCTTGATGCCACGATCATCTCTTGTCACACTCTAATGAGAATAGCGTTGCTCCACGTGTCGATATCACATTAAATCTATTATTTTCATATTCGATGTTTGTATTACTTAAATTGGTTTACGAAGCCAACTTGGGTGGTTTACACCATTTTTCAACTAATACTAAATTGGATTTAATATCAAGAATATATTATTCAACAGCTGACATTAACAAGAATTCCAACAAAGAAATGTATTCATGTCTTAACATAAGACAAGAAACAGCATATAAACTTGCTTTCTTAATACTTTTTCTTGTTCCAAGTTTTTTTCCTATGCACAAATATACAAGTAAACCAAAATCTCTAAAGCTTCAACATTTTCAGAGGAAATAGAGGAGGCCAACTTCAATTATGGCAAAGAAAAATGTGACTTTGATTACCCAAAGCTCTTATGTAAGCTAAGCCCTCCACCCCTCTCGTTTATTGAGACTTTGTTTCGCCTTAAAAGGTCAATACTTTTGCAAGTACAGCCCATATCGTTAAGCGATGTGCTCATTTAAGGCTTGGTTCTTATTAAGAGAATTAGCCTAAACCATCTTGTAAGTGACGCCAGATTTTATCCTTGACATCTTTCACACTAAAAAATAGGCACCATTTTGCAGATTATACTGGATAATGGAGTGGTGAGGCTAACTTTATCAAAACCACAAGGACTATTGACTGGCATAAAATATGGAGGAATAGGTAATCTCCTAGATATCAAGTCAAATGAATTGAATAGAGGGTAAGTTTCAGATCTTTTTATTGCATATTAGAGAAATTAGAATTTTCATTTATAAATTTTATAGCATATTGCATAAAGTGGTTTTACTTGTTCTTGATGCTTTTTATGGCTGTACCAACATCTAACTGTACTGAAAGACTACACCTTACTCAATCCCAAATCCATGCAAAGCCACACTAAATAATAAACACCACCAAAGACGATAAAGAAAATTAGTTCCGATAATACATTACTCTGTTCTTATAATGGGTAGAACATGTATACAGGTATTGGGATATCAACTGGAGCTTGCCAGGAGGACAGGACAGATATCAGTTGTATGTATTTTCTGTCATTTTTTGGGAAATAGTTCATAAGTTGATCTAAAAATTTATTATTTCCAATTCAGGCTTAGAGGATCTGAGTATAGTGTGATTACTTTGAGCAATGATAATGTGGAGGTTTCATTTAAGAGTACTTATGATCCTTCAACTCCTGGAACCAAACTGCCACTCACTGTTGACTTGAGGTATACTACTAGCCTTTTCCTTCAAAATTTTCACAAAAAATTGTCAATAAACATAACAGATTGTTATTTTTCAGATACATTGTGAGGAGTGGCATCTCGGGTTTCTACTGCTACGCAATTTACGAGCGTCCTCCTGGATGCCCTGCCTTTGATCTTGCTCAAACAAGAATGGCGTTTAAGTTGCGAAGAGAAAGGTTGAATTCCCTCTTGTATATTGCTTAGCTTAGCTGTAAAAGTGAGGTCCAAATTATTTATTTGAATTATATCTTCGACTATTGAAACAGGTTTCATTACATGGCAATCACGGATGAGAAACAGCGAATAATGCCAATGCCAGAGGATATACTCCCGGATAGGAGCAAACAGCTTATTGTACCTGAATCTGTTCTGCTTATCAATCCAATTAATCCAGACCTCAAAGGAGAGGCAAGTGAAAATTTATTTTATCATTTGCAGACTTAATAAGTGCTAAAAATGCATATCCAAGATGATAATTGTACTTCGTATGAAAATAAAGCAGGTAGACGACAAATACCAGTATTCGATGGATAATAAAGATGGCGGAGTCCATGGATGGATAAGCTCCCACCCTAACATCGGTTTCTGGATCATCTTTCCGAGCCATGAATTTCGCAATGGTGGACCTACTAAGCAAAATCTCACCGCACATACTGGTCCAGCTTGCCTCGCAGTAACGTTTTCCCTCTTGCTCCCATTCATTAGTATCAAATTTCCCTTCAAATCACTAAATCTAGTACATTGATGTGAAAATGAAAAAAAATTCTCATGGTTTTTCTATGAAGGCATAAAAACACGAAATAACCGAGCTGAAATACTTGAACTTTGGGTCACAGATGTTCCATGGAACTCATTATATTGGGAATGATATTTTGGCTCACTTCGAAGAAGGTGAAACATGGAGTAAAGTATTGGGCCCCTTCTTTGTATACCTGAATTCGACCACGGATATATCAAAAGCACACTATTTATGGATAGACGCAAAGAATCAGGTACTATTTAACCCAATTTTTCAGCTCTTTCATCCCAATTGAGTTGGCCTGCAACAACATACTATGCATTGTTAATAAAATTTGGGATCGGATATATGAATTCTTTTTCTCCATCTGTTTAGCTTAATGCTGGGTCTACTCAAAGATCATCACACATTGATGCATAATTCTTGGGCATCAATAGTTCGTTATATCAATTTATTAATCCATTTTTTTTTTGTCTTGGACGATCTTATCCTAGAGGTTATTGGAAGAGTCGTTATGGCCATATGATTTTGTCTCTTCACCATATTATCTTACTTCCAAGGAGCGCGGTTCAGCTACAGGCCGAATGTTAGTCCAAGACAGGTGACGATTTCATCCCTATTGAAATAAATATTGTTCAGGAAAGAACTAGGTAATGAACTTCATAAAAAAAAATTATTTTACATTTTTAACTAGCTGCTTGTTCAATTTCTTCTCAAATATGTCTAGATTTGTCTCAAGTTCTCTAATTCCCGCAAAGTCTGCATATATTGGTCTATCAGGTGCAAGAACTGAAGGATCCTGGCAAACTGAAAGCAAGGTTATAACTTTAAAACAAATAAAACTTGGAAATTTTACTGTTTGCTGTGTGTTAAACAATTAGCGTCCATTTCTACATACCAACCATGCCTTAAAATTTCCGTGCTTGCAGGATTACCAATTTTGGGTACAGACAGATTCAAATGGAAATTTTACAATCAAGAATATTGTACCGGGAGTTTATGGCCTTCATGGCTGGGTTCCGGGTTTCGTTGGTGATTATTTGGGCAAAGAACCGGTGACAATCTCTGCAGGTAAATGTTACAAAAGGAAAACAAGATTGACGTAAACATGTATAAACATTTACCAAAAACTCTTGTTAACATGTATTGAGGATGAACCAATGTAAATCTGTGTTGTTTTGCTTATTTTTCATTTTTCTTCTGTTTATTACTCCTCTTTTAAGAAGTGATTAGAGCTTACTCCCTAATGTTTTAAAGTTCTACAGGAACGCAAACACAATTAGGCAATTTGATCTATGTACCCCCTAGAGATGGTCCAACCATATGGGAGATTGGATTCCCAGATCGTACTGCCAGTGACTTCTATGTTCCTGATGTGAACCCGATGTATGTCAACAAGTTGTTTCTTAACAGCCCAGAGAAGTAAGCATCATATCCACTTCTTATTACACTTCCAAAGCACGTCCATCTTGTTAAACTATGTGAACGTAGCTCTTAACTTGAAGGTCAACCGCTATAAATCTTGGTGTGTGATTTGCTCATTTTCAACTTTTATTTTCATTTATTATCACTTCCGTAAGTAGGGATTAGTGCTTAATCCTAACAGATCTATTACGATCATGAAACATACTGTACAGGTTCAGACAATATGGACTTTGGGATAGATACACAGACATATATCCTGAATCAGATCAAGTTTTCACAGTAGGCATCAGTGATCCGAAGAAAGACTGGTTCTTTGCTCATGTCGACAGGTATTTAAACCAGATTTTTACGTTCCCTTGGTGAAAAATGCACTTTACGTAACTTGTGATACTTTCAGGAGAAATGCAGATAGCAAGTATGTTCCAACAACCTGGGAAATCAAGTTTAACTTAAAATCAGTAATTGGAGGAATTTATAAGTTGAGATTGGCTATTGCATCAGCTAACCGTACTGACTTACAGGTACCATTGCCCGTTCTGGGATCTGTTCTTGATATAGACGTCATGAACAAGCTGGCTTTTAACCAAAGTGAAAATCGAGAAAGGACAGAAATAATGTGAACACAAAGATTTTATGTTTCTACTCATTCAGTCATTTGATGATATATATTCCTTTGTTGCAGGTGCATGTGAACCAGATGGATATCAAACACCTAGTATTCCAAGTGCTGAATTTAGGTGCAGATAATGCAGTTTGTCGACACGGTATACACGGACTCTATCGACTTTTCAGTGTCAATATCTCCTCATCGTTGTTTTTCGAAGGAGACAATTGCATTTTTCTTAACCAGGCCAGGGGTGGAGATGCACTTTGTGGTGTTCTTTATGATTATGTTAGGCTTGAAGCTCCAATGCCTTCAGAGGTTTCTTAGAGCAACTCCTACAACTTTTAATTAAGTGACATCTAGATTTTTCCTTGTAACATGATTTTCTTAAT
Organism: Fraxinus anomala; assembly: GCA_903798345.1. Lineage (NCBI taxonomy): Eukaryota > Viridiplantae > Streptophyta > Magnoliopsida > Lamiales > Oleaceae > Fraxinus > Fraxinus anomala. The sequence continues at coordinate 24,541 of CAIGRN010080964.1, forward strand.
AAAAACCACTTAATCTACCATTCTCTATCATATTTTTTAAAAAAGACAACATAACTCTTATAAACATGAGACTTCTTAAGTTCATATGGATAAGTTTATGATATATCTCAATATTTGAATTTAAAATTATTATTTACCAATTGATTGATGTGCCATGTCCTTGGTGTTAAGCACTGATCCTTAGTATATCATGTTTCATTATTAACTACGAATGGTTTTTTTTTTTAAGGAGGGCGGAACCTCCGAGAATTTATTAATATGTCCTCACTTATGTCCTTACTTGTGGCGGAGGAATACCGTGGTTACAATTGAGATGAAACAAAGCTATAAATGGGGAAGCATTACTTCCCTTACAGCAGAAATAAAGTAAAGCAGTAAAAAGGAAGTACCATTTCCCTTACAAAAGAACCTCATTACAACTACTGAAAACAAAAACAAGGCAAGTTACAATTATCCAAGCGGATGCAACCAACAGTATAAATAGGAAAACTGAAGAAGTCTGAACTACCTTGAGCTCTAAGTCGCGCTAGTGAATCTGCCACCTGGTTAGCTTCTTGATAAATATGCGATACATCAATAGACATAACATGAGCAAGCTCCAAAATATCCTCCCAAATAAGACGAATAGACCAAAGCATGTTAACTTGATGATGAAACCAATGTATCACCACAT